>QANW01005268.1:360099-371188 GCA_003254865.1 Dryas drummondii
AGAGAGAGTGCGGGCTGGGGTGGTCAGCGGTTGGTTCCTCACGAGGGTGGGTGCTGTAATGGGGTTTTGAGTAATTTTATTTTAGGTATTTTTTGTTATTTCACAATTTAAATTTACGGGGTGTGAAAAAGAAAAAAAAAAAAAAAAGATGTGCAAATAGCAGCACCCATATAAATTAGTGTCTTTTTACTTAATTGCCCTTCCATGCATGTGTAGATTTGTTTTATTTCAAGGGCTACTGACTATTCGTGGCAAACTCCATTTAGTTTTGAATGTAATTTAGTGACTTTATTTTTCTGGTCATGTATGGCCAAATTGCCATGGGAGAGAGAAAGTGTTAATTACATTTACACATTTTAAGATTTATTATCTTTTCACATACAGCTCTTAGGATTTTAAAAATTACACATACATCATTTGAGATTTCAAAACTATTGCATATAACTCCTGAAGTTTCAAAAAAATTATCTCCCATAAATTGGGCTTCAGCCTCCTTGTACTAAAAAAAAAAAAAAAAAGTTAAATTAGGGCTCTGCAGTGCAGAGGCAATGAAGAGAGAGAGAGAAGAGACGTCCGGTCGACTGATCTGCAGGGTAATTAGAGATGACAACCCCTTCAAGCAGGAATCTCCCCTCAATAAAAGACAGAAAACCACTTCCCCTGTCCGCTCACGGGAAACCACGTCCACGATTAATACTGCGGCCTCTGACTCTCCCTCAAAACCCCCAACGCCCGATCAGATATATCATCAAATCTCTTCCTCATCATCATCTCAAAATTCTTCCACCCAGACCCAGAGTACGTATATCGGTATATGGTCTTACTTGCATGTTTATACCGTTTAATTTGGCTATAATAGGCTATATGGCTAGTATTGTATTAATTTTATTATTTGCTAAGGCTAATTTTGTTTTGTTTTATTTTATTTATTAATTGTTCTTAGAGAATTGTCATCATTCGAAAGAAGATGTAGTTTCCATCCAGAAAAAACTTGAACCAGAATTAAGCCCTAGTGCTGATGAGACTACAGCTAATTATAATCCTCCGGCCGAGGCTACACTACTTGTTAAGAACTTAAAGCAACTATCCAATATGATGAAGCCAAGCATTGAGGATTGCCTTGAGATGACTGGTTCTCTGGTATTGAACTCCTTTAGTTCTACATCTTCTTCTTCAAATCCTAAATTTTCAGATGCTTGGAAGAAGGCTGCAATTGGAGTGATGTGGTTGAAAGAAGGATTGAGGATGGTCACTGAAGCGACAAACCTGTTATGCCCTCCTCCTACATATGCCAACTCATCAGGGCCCCAAGACTCATGAATTCATTCATTTCACTTCGATCTTCAATATTCACTGCTTGTTCAGTCAATGACACCGGCCCAAAATGTCTCCTTTTGGGTTCATGTTAATTATTACTATCATCAAGTAGAAATTATCATTTAGTTATATATTAATCATGAGCGAAGCTTGACATCACTGATAAAAAAGCTTACTAGCTTGATGTCTGTACGTATATAGCTAGCTAGCAAATAGAGCAATGGTTGTTGTTGCAAGCTAGATCGTAAGCTAGATGTCAGAATTAATGTTTGTTTCAGTAAAGCTAGTCTAATTGATTAATTTACAGTTTCTCTGTAATTTTTCCCCTCCTCCTCCTTTGTGTCTGGCATTTTAAGTAAACAGGAATCCGAGGAGGGAAGCCTTGCAGCTCAACAGGTAGAGAAGGCAGACAAAGATAAGTGGATGAAGGAGATTACTGAAAAACTGGGCAAAGTGGATCAGCCAGTGCGCGTGGCCATCTATGACTTGAAGAAAGGAGTACCAGTAGTACAAGTGGAGACGTGCATCTATAGAGTTCCAAAGAAAACTTGGAAAAGTCGATAAGGATGCCTACCACCCTCGCGTTGTCTCAATTGGACCTTTTCATCGAGGCAAGCGAGACCTTGCACCCATGATCAAATATAAATGGAACTACATGCTTTCCTTTCTTCGGCAATATTCAGAAGATCCTGAAAAGTCTAAACAAGGTGCTAAAGACTGCTTGGGAAAGTGTATCAATGCTATTTATGGTTTTGAATATATATGCAGTTCGTCAATATTGATGCTACGCTGAAGAGATCAACTACACAAAAGACCATGAGCTTGCAGAGATGATGTTACTTGATGGCTGCTTCATATTGGAACTTTTTCTCAGGTTTGACAAAAACTTAAATTATTTCAAAGGAAACTACAAATCTGATCCGGTATTAAAAAGTCCTTGGATGATCTCAGCTCTTCAGCAAGATGTAGCATTACTTGAAAACCAAATACCTTTCTTTATTCTTGAATTTCTATATAAAGCTATCAAGCCTCTTATCACCAAGTGTGAACCACCAATCTCAGTCGCTAGCCTCGCTCTTAACTTCTTTCCGCCTTTGAACCGAAAGGAAATAAGAGAAGTGCCCAATGGCACAGAGTACAAGCATTTGCTTGATCTCTTGCACAAATTCTACTTCCAACCAACTGGTGATCACTTGTCAAAGGAGAATGAGAATGATCAACATCCTTCTGCAATGCGACGAATAATTTCATCATGCCTTTGCAGCAACTAAAAATTAAAAAGAACGTACAGAAAAACAAACTTCGAGTTCGTCAGGCCTTACTGAAACGGATCCAGCAAACGATATTAAAAAGTGGGGATTCTATCATTGCGCTTCAGAACTTCAGGGGTCGGGAAACGATATTAGAAAGCTTCGAGTATTCTTTAGGGTGCAATATCAAGGACATAAGAGGTCCTCTGTACCACTTATTTCTCTACTACATGGAAAATCATATCACTTATGGGTGCGATCACTCTTCTCCTTCTCACTACCTTGCAGACATACTATACAATGCACCCTCCCAGCTGATACTTTGTTTTTTTGTTTTCCTTTATATTTCTTCTTGGGATGTAAGGAGGGTTCCATTGCAGTCGGGGCTGGAGGGTTTCTGTTGGACCATCCTATGTATGAGTTTAAATAAGCTTTTATTTTATTTAAGTTTCCTCCTTTACAATGACTCCATATTTAATATTTCTGCCAATATTCTCAATACAACTCAATTTTCATCATCTATCTACGAGTCAGATGATGAAAATTTAGCACAAGTCTAGAGAGAGACCAAAAACTAACCAAATCATCTGCACCATAGTTGCACTCTAAATCGTGAGTCCAATACTTATTTGACAAGGAAAGAGTTATTTCAAACCAAGTTGCACTTCAGACCCATCTCGAATTGGAGTTGGCCCATTCTGATTACTTTCCTTATAGAAACCCATGGTAAGATTCTGAAGATGGCCAGCCTTAGAATTCACAAGGCTTTAAATGAAGGCTTCCACCACCACAGGCTAGCCCCTCTAAACAAGGTTGGCAATGTCATTTCAGGCCTCCCATCTCTTTTTTAATTTTTCAAATTTTAGACAAATATTTTATTATTTATTATTTTGTTCTTTTTAGTCGTTTTACGAAGGGTACTATTATCTTTAAAATTATTTGTACTTGAGTGATTAAACTTAAGGATGCATACAGTGGCCAAAAATATTATTATGGATGCATACAGAATTTTCCTTCAAAAACAGGTTGGTCCAGAGTTAGAAGTAGCCCAGGATTGTAATCTATCTAATGGACCCATAATATGGTTAAGGCTAAGGCCCATATACAAACTAGACTGGTGGAGTCTTACTTCTCATTTTTTGGTATGAAAAAAATAATAATAAATAATAGAAAATAATAGTAGCGTTGCATTCTTTGATTTACCTATGAACCGATGATTCAAACATTTCCAACAAACTTATGACTAAAATGACTAATTAGTAATCGTAAGGTTAATTGAGCATGAGGGTTTTTTTTTTTTTTTTTTTTTTTTCGTGTTAATGTTGATTGAACATGAGTTGCTAAGAGGTTCATGCATGTTCACAAGTGGATTAAATATTAAGTAAAGAGTGGCACGTGATATGTGGGAATGCACGTGCTACCCATGAGAAAGTGGGGCGGGTCCACGCTCGATTCTCTCAACACTCACATGGAATCTTAAGGTCAAAGGGAAGCGATTAAAACATGTCCACATACAGCTCTTGAGATCAAGCCACGTTGGCAGGCCCATAACGTTTGCCATTTTATAAGGCACTTTGAAAACATGCCAAGTAATAATGACATTGAAAGCCATACCAAGAAGAACAACAAAATCTTTATAATATCCAACCGAAAAAGCTGGAAGACAAAGTGAATAAAAAGAAAGAAATACCTAAAACCACATATATATATATATATTTCATTTTAATTAATTAACCTATGCTTTGATTGGAAAGGAATCATCACAACTCAACACACTATTTTTATAACACTAATTTAACCCCAAAAAAAAAAAAAAGCAAAATCCAAGCACACATCACATGTTGGGGAAATATTACTGCTTCCCCATGTATGGTACAAATAAGAATTACACTTTTTTTCAGTGATGGGGAGCAGCTGCTACTGGTGGCGTTGGAGGCTTGCATTGATAGCACTTTGCAAACAGCCCAAATGTGTCCACTTGCCTAACGAAGTTGGTCATGCTGGCCCATCCACCGAACCCAAACCCAATCACCAGAACCCACACCACTATGAAGGAGTTTATCACGTACATGGCTGTCCAGCTTGGTAAAAAGAATGGAGGCTTCTCAGCAGCATTCTGCAACACAGTAAAAACAAAGCCAAACCAGTGAATAAACCATTAAACCTTGTTGGGTTGCCATAAAAGCTGAACTGGGTTTTTTTATTTGGTTCTAAACGTAATCATCTATGCAACCAATTTGCTTCTTTTGGTTTTGTTTTTCTGGTTTGGACCAAAGTCACCGCCACACTGACCAAACTGCAGAGGGAGAGGGAGGCCTAATTCAAAAGGGGTCAAAATCAACCAGCTCATATATAAGGTGGCATAGTACAACACCCCAACTGTAGTGTATAACTAAACGAAAAGGACTGGCCACCTATCTCAATTCTTCTAGTAACATTTCCAAATCCAAGCCATTAATGATCTTTGTACACTTGCTGCTCCCTCTCTCTCTGTCACATACACACACACACTGGATGTGGGAAACCCCATCAAACCCAGGTGCCCACTCAAAGTAGAATGACCAGAATACCCCCACTAAATCCAGATAATTACATGTTACCACTTGCAAAAATTACATAGTGGTATATATATTCAGTAAGAGTAAGAGTTAATGAATAAAAGGATATTTTACCTGTCGAGCAGAGGCTTTTCTGTAAGTGAGCATATGGGCTAAAGAGGGGATGATGTAGACGGTGAAGCTAACCAAGAGAGCCCCAACTGCAGAGTTAATGGGCCCAAAGAAAGGAAAGATTATGGCCAAGAACCAAATTGGGATCACCACTGGAAGTCTCGCTAATGCCCTCAGACAAATGCTCTTTGTGTCATGCATACCAATCACCTTCTCCCACACAAAGTACAAAGGGGTACAAGCAAACCCAAATGTAATAAACTGCACCAGTACATGCCCAAAAAGTCTAATATCAGCTCACTGTAAATCCATATCCACTCAAGGGTATTTAAGTAATTTTGAAAAATATCAAACAATTATGATGATCAACCTGGTGGATGAGCATTAGTATAACAGCGGCATCACGCCAGGCGTTCTTGGGGAGGAGAGAGAAGGCATTGGAATGGTTGAGGAGTTCATCACCAAAGGCCCAGTAGACTGAGGTGGCTGAAGGAATTGTCAGTGTGAATACATAGAGTGTGGCATACAAGTATATGTATTTGAACTTCTGTGGCTTCCACATGGCATGCATGATTTCCCTGAATAAATTCCACCCCACAGTCACATTTCATTGATCAGAATCCATTCACATGCTTTTTAGACCAATAATTATAACTATTACAAAGTCAACAAGAACATGGGGAACAACATATAAAAACCACCAAATTGACCAAAGCACCCTCATCCCATATCTTAAATTATTATATACGTGCCATAGGCAAAGACAAATTAAAGGGAACTAGTAAAACACAGGGGACCATTTTACATTTTACTGGGGTTGGGGGTAATGCTGTTTTTCCAAGAGCAAAGCAAAAGTAGAGAGGATGATTTTGTCTGTGGGTCTCGAATACCGAGATGCCGGCAAAAGCTGCAAACAGAAGCAGTGTAGAACACAAGTGATGACAGGTTAATTTTATAAGGAAAAGCTTACACAGTGACAGCATGGCCACCGAAGGTGTAGAGTATGTTGGTGGCGCCGGTGAAATACAGCACTAGCTTTATGGGAGCCGAGTGTTTCACACCTTCAACCTGTGCCCAATTTCACCATCACAAATGAAATGAGGTACTTCACTTCTTACTAAAAAGGAAGAAAAGGGTCTTTTGAAAAGATGACATTAATAGTGACTAGTCACTAGAGTACTGTGAAAAGATGAGGTATTGAGGACCAATATTGATGACTGGCTTAGACTTAATTAGTTACCTGTCCGTGAACAACAGCTGCAATGGTTAGGTACCAGGCTGTGTAAGTGGTCATTCCAAGGCCAAGGAAAGACCAAAGGCGATAGTTGTGGAAAGAGGGTATGAAGACTGTGGTGGCACAGCAGGCTCCGAAGATATAGGTCCAGGTCCTCTTGTCCAAATTGTCATTGATGTAATATATGTTACTGCTCTCATCAAGAAAGCAAGGAAAGCAACACCAACAGTTAAAATCAGACAAAACCCAGATGAGATTTACCTTATTTGAAAGTAAAAATGGCAAAAAAGGAGTTACCTTGCACAGGCAATAAGCTGTATGACAGATCCAAATAGGAGGAAGGTACAGTTGAAGGCAAGCCCCACTGCTTTCCAGTAAGGACCAAGTAACCCATCAAGCACTTCAAACCACTGCAACCCAAAAATTAAAAACAGTGTATTGCTTTAATATAGTGGAGAGTGAAAGGGGTTTGAACACTGTTATTTCAGATATTTTTTTATACACTTTTGCTAGAAAGATTAGGCATTAGTGGTGTGGTGGTGGTGGTCCAAAGAAGAAGCCTAGCGTGACCAACCTGGATAACATGGTTCTTGAAGTTCACGTTCTCTTTCTCCTTCCTGCTTCGGTACTCAACGTAGAGTACACTGATCAGATAAGCCGTCCAGCTTCCAACGATTCCGTAGAATATCTGAAACAAGATGCCTGAGACCATACCCAGCTGAGAGAACGAGTATGGCAGAGTCAAGAGTACTTGAGCTACCTGCAAAAAATGATTTCAGTTGAAAAAGTATATTAGAAAGAAATCTTGTTAAACAAATCAAGAAGAAACAAAATTTGTGATTTTTTTGGTACTTGATTGGAAGCACAGCTGAACCAAGCGTCCCAGACAGAGCCACCATGCCAGAGGAAGCTCTTCACGTTGAACAAGGAGGCGTTTTCTTCGTCTTCTTTGCCTTCTAATTCCTTTCCCTCGTGATGATCTGTCTCACTGAAGTTGGAGACTATTGCTTCCTCTGCTTGCTTCTGAGGCAACATTGTCCTGGTTTTCTTCAAAAGGCAACGTCTAAGTCTTGGTAGATCTGAAACATATAAAAGACAGTAAATGAGACAAAAGAAACTACAACCAATCGCACCCACCCCCAGAAAACGAAAGCCAATAAGACCCCAGATCAAAACTCAGAGAAAAATTCCTTCCAAACTTAAAAAATTAAACTTCCATAGAACTCCAAAAACAAAATCCAAATACCAAAAAATAGAGTCTAACATCTTTTTCATTAACTAGCTGGCTAAAGAGCACAAACCCATTAGCCCAAATACAATTTTATACCACCATACCTTGCTTGAAATGTCACTTTCGAGTGAAAAGATAGGAAGCGAAACACAGATCGATCAATTTTCTCTCACTCACTCTGTTCCAACCCAAATGATAGTAGCTTTTGAGCTTGACTTTGAAAGGGAGTGTACAGTTGGGTTTTAAGAATTCTCCATTTCAAGATTATTTCAATTGGAGTAGAGCTTTAAATGCGTTGAAATAATTGCAAATCTTCCAGCTAAGGATCTCCAATTTCCTATAGCTCTCTGTCAAAACTCCAAAAGCTAGCTGAACTTTAAATGCGCCACCAATCTGCTCAGTGCCGAACCCGAAGACGGCGATGAGCCCTCAAAAGCAGGGAAAAAAAATCTAAATCTCTGAGTGGGTTTCAAAGGTGCTGGCAGAGCAGAGGTTGAAGAAAAGACCCTTTTCAGTTTTCGCTCTTATTCTAGTAAATGCATATAAACAAAGCAATAAATATTGGGTTTGCTGCTTTTGGTTTCTCTTTTGTGTTTAGAGAGAGATGGGAGTGAAGAGAAAAAAGGGTGAAAGAGACGAAGCCCCCTCCAATTCCCTGTATTCCAATATCGATTCGATTCTTGGGTGACAGAGAATTTGGAAATCAAAGAGAGTGAGACGTTGTTCTGATCAGTAAGAGAGTATGGACTAAGGACTTAATTAAACAATGCACCTTTCCTTTTATAGCCTGAAGAACCGCTTCAACGGCTAAGATTATATTTTTAATCAATTACTTTGTATTAGAAATAGTCATTAATAATAATAGAAAAGAAAATTCAGTTAAAAAGAAATTGTTAGATTCCTTTTTCTTTTTCTTTAATAAAACTAATTCTATCGCATTTACAATTATAGTATTAATCATATATTCATATCTCGTTGTAAATGTAAGTTTTGTAAACAATTCACCTGTGGTCAAAAGAAGTAGATACTTCATAACTTGTCATGTGATGAGATGAGAGATAAACATACTAAACGAATATAGCTTGGATGCATATGTTTTATTATGTGATTAGAAATAAACACATTAATCATATAGTATAAAAACACATAACTCCTAATGTGACGAAAAAAAAATATTAAACATAAAATACTAACACATAAAACTTTTTCAATTCCATAGATTTATTCGTGTAACATAAAATTTTAAATGTATATACATTTCAATTTCACTGTTTTTCTTTTGGGTTAGAGAAAAAAAATTAAATTTAAATGTAAATAATTCTGCAGTTGTTTCAAGTTTCAACTAAACTAACAACTGCCAAATTTATTGTTTAACATGTTATGTATGGGTCATTTAGTTTCTGTTAGTGGGCAGCAGGTTTTGTGCAATTTTTCCATACATGCTTTTTGATAACGGCTGAGGCTCAGATCCAAATCTCAGTCAATAATTCTACGAATTTAATTTCCCAATTAATTCCCTTTTCTTTTTCCATTAAATATTCATTTACAGCAGAGATTTGCTTTAATTTTCCAACTTGAAAAATTTACTTCATCGAGGCTCCATCAACTTCCACCCTGTTCCCCAACCAAGCAATACAGCCCAATCCCACTCTCAACCAGCACATCATTCTCAAATCAAACCCATATCCAAACGCGTTTGCAACTCACGCTCTTCAGAAGCAAGTGAAGCGTACAACTAACAATGCCCAATGAAAGATACGATATGATCGTTTGCGTGGGCCGCCCAATCCATCCAACCGGTGAATATGGAGGCCCATTTATGATTTGCTTCTCTTTTACGAATGCTGCTCGACGCACCCAGCCGCAGCGCACGCAAATCTTTATGACTCAGTCGGCTCCAGCGGAGCCGAGCCGCGCCATGATTGCCCCGCCAGTTTTTCCGCATGCCTTTAAAGAAAACACGCGCGCATGAAACCAACCCTAACCCCACTTCCCGCCGGCTCATGATAGAAAAAAAATCGGGCCTTCTTTTATCAGGCGGCTCGGAGCGGCCCACTATCGCCTAGTTGGGACCCACCTCATCACCTCCGGTTTTATCTTATTATTCAACTTTTATTTGGATTCATGATTAAAATTGATGCATAAATGTAGAATGAATCATTATTATCATACTCAAATGTGAAATCCTGGTTTTTGCATATTTGGCCATGCTTTGTTCATTTGTTGTTGGCGAATATCCTTGTAACATCTTAAATGTTATGTTATAATTTTGTCATTACATCCCAATTGCACGATATTTAATGTTATGCATCATGAAAAACAAATCTTTCATGTCATGTGTCATCATTCCTATAAAGAAAAAAGTCTCAAACAAGTTTTTTTTTTTCTTTTTTACAAGAGATATTAATAGGTAAATTGAACTCATGTACAATTCAACCGACACCACATATGCAACTAAGAAATTATGCCATCAAATTTGTTTGGACGACAAAATATGTCAAGTAGATACTAACGTCACGCAAAATACTTCAGAACAATAGTATTTTAAAATACTTCAGAACAATAGTATTTTGCTCGGTACAACAAGTCAACATATATGATATACCTAACACCTCTGCAAAATACTACTTCGGAACAACAGTGTTGTTTTGGTCCTTATTCGTATGATTAATCGTCTGGGCATAACGACAAGTCACACAAGGCCTAACACTATGCTGTTTGGGCCTAGACCCAGAAGACTAAGCCCTTCTTGGGCTCCTAGCCCATTATCTACTAGGATCCGGCCTCATAGGCTCCGGCCTCCCAAGCTCAAGCCTCCCGGGCCCCCGACCCATGTCAACTCACTCGGATCCTCGAGACCGGTGCCACGTGGCACTCCTACAGTGCAAGTCACCACAAAGGACACGTGTCGTCACCGGATTGGTTGACACTCTTCCAAAGTTACTATAAAAGAGGTACCTTCTGTTCACAAAAAGACAATTGAAATCATTATTATACTATTCACTCACTCTGCTCTCAGATCTCTCTGAACACTGACTTGAGCGTTGGAGTAGCTTTGGCCGGCATCACACCGGTGCCCTTCCCGCTCACTTTTGTGTACTTGCGCAGGGTGCTTTGGATACCATTCTCTCTCATTACTCACCAGTCGTACCCAGCTACCCGTTCCTGCCCCACTTCGACGTGTCATCCACTCAGTGCTGTGTCAACGTGCCTACGTGGTTCGACTCGACGTTGACTGCTCTACCATTTTTGGGCATCAACAGTTTGGCGTCGTCTGTGGGAAAGTTACAACTTTTCCCCATTGAATTCTCTACCCTCAGTTGAGGTGCAAAGACCTTCCGAGCTTCCGAGCTCCCAAGCTTCCGAGCTTCCTAGCTTCCGAGCTTCC
>QANW01005268.1:373477-472617 GCA_003254865.1 Dryas drummondii
CTGTTCGTATGATTAATCGTCTGGGCATAACGACAAGTCACACAAGGCCTAACACTATATTGTTTGGGCCTAGACCCAGAAGACTAAGCCCTTCCTAGGCTCCTAGCCCATGATCTACTAGGCTCCGGCCTCATAGGCTCCGGCCTCCCAAGCTCAAGCCTCCCGGGCCCCCGACCCGTGTCAACTCACTCGGATCCTCGAGACCGGTGCCACGTGGCGCTCCTACAGTGCAAGTCACCACAAAGGACACGTGTCGTCACCGGATTGGTTGTCACTCTTCCAAAGGTACTATAAAAGAGGTACCTTCTGTTCACAAAAGGACAATTGAAATCATTATTATACTATTCACTCACTCTGCTCTCAGATCTCTCTGAACACTGACTTGAGCGTCGGAGGAGTTTTGGCCGGCATCACACCGGTGCCCTTCCCGCTCACTTTTGTGTACTTGCGCAGGGTGCTTTGGATACCATTCTCTCTCATTACTCATCAGTCGGATCCAGCTACCCGTTCCTGCCCCACTTCGACGTGTCATCCACTCAGTGGTGGGTCAACGTGCCTACGTGGTTCGACTCGACGTTGACTGCTCTACCATTTTTGGGCATCAACAGTCCTACTCACCAAAGTTTTTTAACGAATAGAAACTTTTTTTTTTCTTTTCACAATTCAAAGGTCTAGCAAAAATACCCTAAAAATTTCATACCTATAAATTGCATGAGCAAATTAGTGTATTAATAATTTTCACAAAAAATAGAAAAATGATTAACTTTCCACAAGTTGACCTTAATTTTTACAAGTCTATGCATTTTTTATGACACAAGTAATGATTCTAAAATACCTTTTATTTTTGTCCTGACATTCTTAAATACTTTGAGTTAACAAGTCAAAAGGTCAAAAAATAAGTTGTATATATGAACGAAAAAAAAAAGCAAACCCAAAACGATAGTGGCGGCCGTAATAAAGGAAGGGGGGGTTGGAGCGGTGGAGCCCCCACAGGCACCGTGTAAAATGGAAAAAGTTGTTAGTCATATTCCGTACACAACCCCCACGTTGGCCCGTTGAAACGGGGATTTGTCGGGTGGGTGCGGGTTGGCCCGCTTTGAGGATATACCCACTTACCATTTTTATTTTTATTTTTATTTTTCTTATTTTTGAGTGTTATTAATTAAGGTGAACGATGGTGAGATGGCTCCAACCAATATGAGACAGAGCCGTCTAGAGTTGTGAAACCAATAAGGCAATAAGTAATGTTAAGATTTTAATTTTAACTTTGGGGGGGGTTAGTGGGGGAAGTAATGATTAGTGATTGGATTTTGACGCCACTAACTCTCTTGCCCATGGGGGATCCAAATTATCAAAATTCGGACCATGTTCCATTGTTGCCCCACACATGGGACCCGCAAATCGCGGGTCCCAAACCCGATCAGCATCTTCCATTTCCTTACACTTTTTTTTTTTTGGGTTTTATTTTTGAGTGGGTAAGTGGGTTTGCTAATTATGTGTTTTAAACACTGGGATTTTTGTGCTCTCGAGGAAAGATAGTAGTATTGGCCGCCAGCTTAAATTGCAGTAAAAATCCACAGCCAAAACAAACAAGAAGAAAGAGAGGGGGGAGGTCCTTAAAGGAATATATCAATGAATAGAGGTAGAAACAATATTATGTATAGAATTTGGATTTATTGAAACCTCAAATTGAATCGAAGGCTCTTTGATGATTAATAGGTATTACGTTTTTTAAAAAGTTTGAAAATGAAATGTTAGTCATTAATGTTGGTGCGTTTATATTTGGTGAGCAATGTATTTGATTAACAAGTTTCACTTGATAATGTATTTAATGAGTGGCTCTTTATATTTTTGACATTCTTTTTATATATGCAAATTAATTGAACATTATGTCCCCTATTTGATATCATACGAATCGATTAGCGATTAAATAAAGAATAACTAGGTTAGGTCTCTTTATAGAATTATTTCGTCATCCCTAATTCAAATACTAACATTTTAGACCCTATAAATTAGGATTCAGTCTTTAGATTAACAAAAATAAAGTTTCATTAGGATTTGAAAATGATCTATACCCACATTCTTTATTCAATTGTTCTCTTGCCTTTACCTTGGTCCTAATAGTTGCTTTTCTTTAACCATTGGGTTCTCAATTTGACACACTTGATGTGCACACTCGTTTTGGTGATAATTGGTGCCTCTAGCTTTCTGCATCTCTTTGCCATCTCTCCCTCTATAACTTGTCTAATGCATCAATAACATTTGAACTCATACACTATCGTGAAATTAACAATGTAATTTCCTTCTTTTTGGTGTTAAGTGAGTTAATAATGCAATCATTAATTGGTTAGTGGAGCTTTGCCCATCTAGTACTTTCCAGGAGGCATGCCTTTTGGATCAATGCCTTGGTAAAAACTATATGGAATCTTAATTATATGGGCAAATTAAGTAGAGGGTTTGGAGTTTCAGTGGGGGGTCAATACAGTTTAGCCAAAGATGGAAAATGCCTTTAAATGAGCCGAAGGTTGGTGCATTTAGAAGGCACTCAATGCCCTCCACTCACCCTTTAGCCTTACACTTTAATGGAAGGTCATATAGGAGTCACACTGACCCTTCATACCAAAGCTTAGTCATAAGGACCCTCGTATGGTTTTTTGGAGGGAGATCCTATTCCAGTGCACCTAAAAGCAGGTTGATAATGTTTTTAATTTGACCGATTAAACAAATGAATTGATCAAACCAAAATTACAAGGTTAATTTTTATATTCCATTTTTACTTTCTAAAGTAACCTATCCAATCATCATATGCCTAGCCAGACCAGAATAAAAAACGGGTCATGTACCTCTTGCCTCTTGGCATTCATGAATACATCGATCTATTGGAATTGAATCTATGATTTCACATCTCACCTTATTCTCAAACATTTGTGGAACTTATAAGACACTTCCTTGACAACCTATTACATTGACCTTTGATTATTCATTACTTTACAACGGTATTGTGTTGCCTAATTCAAGATTCAAGAGTATCACAATTTCTTGGATTTCCTTTAGATCTCGATGTCCACCAAGATGGAGCTCATACTTATTATACAAGTAGACAAGTCTTTATATTGTGGGATTGTCAGAGGTAAATTCTAACATAACGTTTTTACAAAAGTCATTCTTGATTTTAGGATAAAATATAGTGAATCTTTGACTTATATCCTCAAAACCAAACGGAGAAAGCAACGCTCATCTGTTTTAAAAAATCTTCAACAAGCGCTCGGCAAAATTACCAAACACTCGGTGGCACATTCGCATGTTCACTCGTCTGCACTTAATCGAATATGTCAGTATAAGATTCAAATATATCACAGCATTACACTATCTTATATAAAATTTATCCAAAGCACCAAAAAGTTTTTCTCTTCACAATTAATTCAAAGGTAGGTAAGTGGTAAGCCTTTAAGTCGTGCAATCTTGGTTCTCTAGATTTCCAAAGTCATCACCTAACTCGATTGTTACTTTGATTCATGAATCAAAATCGTTTGACCTTCCCAATAGAAAACAAAATCAATCTTCAACCTAGTTTTGAAAGAAACTAAAATCACACCAACTAAACAATCTCAAAGATACGACCCAAGAAATAATTTATGCACCAATTAACAAAAATACAGGACTACCCCTCCGCCATGTATTAATGAGCAAGGGATAGTCTGGGTAAAATGGGTTTTATGAAGCAGTAATGTGGGTATGGCTTAGGATCCAAAGTTTAAGAAGAATATTATGCTTTAATAATTGGTGATAAATGACCATACGGATAAAGTGAATTCGGATAAGAGACGAACCAGTACTCCTGATATGTATAATAAATATATATAGACTATGGAGTATATTATATGGACCCCTCAAGAGGAACAGACCTCTCATGAGGATTGAAGCCACCATATATTATTTGTACCAAACTGTCAAGTCTTGGTCCCTCCTCACATTATCACATATACATAGGACTCATACCAATACCATCAACCCATAAATGACTACCTACCAATTGATATATACTTGCTCCATATAAATGAAAAATATAAAAAGCATTCAGCTTGGCCACTCCTTCGATCCCTACCCTTTTTCTCATTCTTAATTGGATCACAGACTATTGACAAAAAAAAAAAATTGGATCATAGACTGAGCTCCAACATCATTAAAATTAGACTGAATTTGGATTCAAAAGATAAATTACAACTATATATATATAAACAATAATGAGTACGGGCACTATTAATTATAAGAGTTGTGTGGTAAATAATGGTGAGTCCATATTCATTATTATAAGAGTGTGACCAGTATATCAACATGTATAATTTTTTTTCCTTTCATAATAAAAGGATGAGTAAATTTATTTAACATAGCATATTTATGAATTTTTAAGTCAAAAATAGGTGATAGCAACCATAATTATCCTTTGCTTCCCCTGATTAACTTAAATTCTCAATTCTAACTTATTAATTTCCTTAATTAATTTGCCTTAGCTGGGATATTTGATGCCTGCAATTCATGAATGATTATGCTACAACACCGCATAGATCATGTTCGATAGAAGCTAAATTGGCTAGCTATAGGGGTCTATGCTATTGTTACAAAGAATTGGGACAGTATTTACGATAAATTAATTTCATTGCTACAAGCCTACAAGCTAGGTTTATAATCTATTTAATTTATGTACTCATATATATATATATATATTTCGTTGTTTCCTTATTTTCTGTAACATGTGAAATGATTGCTAAGAACCCAAAAAGGAAATGCTTGATACTCTCCCCATGTGAAATGGACTCATATCATATTCTTTTGAAATTAAAGGTAGCGAATCTTCTTGACCATGTTATTGCATGCCCTAAAATCCTTTTAATTTCATTTTGAAAACTTTGAGTACTAATTAATAAGAATATAAATTATAACAATTTATTACATATGTGATGTTGCTATGATATGAATCACATGACGATGACATGACAGATTGTCAAACATTGTTATATGTTAATTTAAGCTATTATAACGTTAGAGGGTCAAAGGTCTTCCACTATCTAACATGCAGTCATATATTTAGAGTTAATTAAAGTAATGAAACTTCTGTTTGATATGAAATGAACCCTTTTGCATCATGAAGAAAAGTTGTCTTTGGCGTTAAAAAAAAAAACATGCATGACATGCATTAAAAAAAAAAAAAAAAAAAAAGGCAAATCAGCATTAGACACGATTATAAAATCAAATCGATCAGTCACATTATCTATTGACCCCGATTGATTTCATAGATAGATGCCCCTTTCATTTTGAAAACTATAAATTATTATATAGAATTTTACTATTGGATAAATTAATATGAAGAAGCATGTTGGTTACTGTTAATTTTTAGGTTCTATATATAGAATATTCATTCTACCTGTTTAAGCCATTAAGTAAAAATCATTCTTAAAAAAAAAAAAAAAAAACCTATTAAGTAAAATTGGAAAAATTTAATAAATATTTATAATCTTATTAATTTGACACTTAGAGCACCTTCAACATACTTCTCAAATTTGACTTTTCAAATTTTACTTTGCTGATCTATTTGACAATTTGAAGAGACAAATTTCTTACTTTAAAATTGTGAATTTCAACAACTCTTCCATTTAATTAATTTTTTTTTTGTTTAAACAAAATTAAGATTTCATTAAAATTTGAAGAGCCAAATTAATATTTTTTAAGATTAGAGCCAAATTCACTCATTAAAAATGATGAGCTGACTTTGAGTCCCTATTTTGACGAGTTTATTTGCATAAATTGTTGAAAATAATTTATTTACCATGACACAATTAATTGAGCAATCAAAAACTTTTGCAGAGTTTATTAAAGATGCTTTTAATTCATTTAATATCATACTAATTCTCAACATTGTAGATTTGTTCGAGTCTGAATATGTCACGCAACTCAAAAATTCCATTTGGGTAACTTCAATCCATGTCTATCACATTACTAATGGGGTCCAAAATTCTCACCACTTTAAAAAAATCTCCAAAAATTTATACTCTCTCTCTTTCTCTTTCTCTTATGCGTATATAAGCATCAGCATGACGATTGGGCAAAGGGAATCATGCACACTATGTTTCATGTTAATCAAACAATATACAACAAGGGAAGCTGTGAGATCATGATGATATGAACAAATTATGAATATAGAAACAAAGAAGATAGCTAGCTAGGGATCGATTGATTAGAAAGAGCACGCACGTACAGTGGTAGCTTAGCTAAGTGGAAATGAAAAGGTGAAGCTTGTGGGTTTCCATATATCCAAAAAGGTGTTACTTAGGTTTTATTAGAACAATTTGTCAGAGGTCCTGTTTGGTTTGGATAAGTAAAGAAAATACATAAAGTGATCCAAAGTGGTCATCAGGCTTCTTCTCCTTTATAAAGCTTCCTGCTTTCCTTTCTTTTTCTTTTTCCAATCCATCTTTTAGAATCTTTTTGATTGGTGGGTGTTGGTGGGGGTGGGGGTAGGAGAAGAACCCTAGGACATGATTTATCTCCCATGGTTATGCAATTTAATGACAAAATCAGTGTTTTAATAATGACATATATATGTATATAAGATATATTTTCATATATAATTATTGTGTTAAGTACCAAAAATTGCTGGCCAAAAAAAAAAAGTACCAAAAATTGAAAAGTTCATAATAAAAGATCGAGTAATGTTATGTGTGCCCTATTACTAATAGATGAATTTTATTTTACTTATAGGTTCTACTTGCATATATATAATTCAATTTTTGTGAAAGATATAATTGAAAAATGGTGGCTACAAATTTTATTCTTTCAATGAAATCAACCTGTCCAAACAGGAAAAACGAGTTCGATCATAAATTCATGACCCATTTACTTCACTTGAGCAAACATGACGTTAGAAAGATGAAAAGTTGTTTCTAAAACCTACAAATATAAATTAATGAGATTAATTAATCTACCAAGTGCCAAACCAAACATCATCTATACGTTACAAGAATCAATTATTAATTATTAATAATCATGTTAAAGCGTTGGACAATGCTTATGGATGTGGTGAAAATTGAAATATGTATATTTATTTATATAAAACATGGAAAATCAAATAATTAATCGTTGGTGGCGACAGTCGTGTCACCATCCTGTATTTGTACCCCAAAATTACACCGACAAAACCTGTTCCGGATTTCACCAATTTGAAGCAACTATTATTTATTACACCTAAAGTACATATAATTAATTAATGATACCGAATTAATTTAGAAGTTCGAGAAAAATCATAATAACATTTGACTTTCTCCTTATCCCTCGAATTTCGATCTCGTACAACTGTACAAGTTAATTAATTACAAGTTCATCACCCTTTGCTTGCTTTCTAAGTTCTTATTATCAACTGTAATTAATTTGATTCAAGATAAAAAAAAAAAAAAAAACGGAACCATTTCGATCCTCATGGATATATATGTAGCCAAGGTCTTCTAGATTGCTGTTATGTAACACATGTAGTCATGTAATAACCAAGTTGTGAATCTTCCAAGTCATTTGGTTGTTTATTCATGGGATCATATGGCCGGCTTGGTGTAATGAGTAATTCACGAAAAGGAAGAAAAAAATAGTATTTGCATTAATTTTAAAAGCCGAAATTTTAGAAAAGAAAGTAATTGTACAATTTGTACTCTATTGGGATGTGGAAATTACTCAATAACAAGACCCTTTTTGCCTCTAGAGTTCCCACCAGCAAGAACTGGTCAACCATCCTAAATCCTCGCCTTTTCTTTTTTGTTTGGTTATGCGAGCTTAACATCTTTGTTATTAGTTGTCCACTTTGTAGGAGCGATGTTACATTTTCAACAACAGTTTGTAGTAGTTTTTTGTAGGTAATATAAACTTGTGTTACTATATATCCGTGTTGCTAGCTCCCACAGCAAATTTTGTCCTACCAAAAAGTTTGACTAATTAATTATAATCCTAATAATGGGATTCTATATAGTAGAAAATTGTTGACTTTTAATCTTATAGTTGTCTATGAGAAATTCAAAGGGTTGTCCAATGTTATTTAGAATTTATATTAGTGAAATTCAACCATGCCTTATTGTACTTGGCCTAGCTAGCTACCGCAATTAAGCTTTTGGCAAGAGGCGTATATGGTGTTAGGCCATCACAGACTTCACAGTCACTTAAATCAAGAGAGGGCCCAATGGTGTAACCCAAACAGAGACCATGGCACGCCTCCACCAGGAAGCTACCATGACCTTGTGTACATGTGGTGCTGATTGGTGAAAGCTGGGAAGCATTGAGCCATTGATGGAGGGTGATATATACTGATATTGATATATATGGTGCTGTTATTCAAACCATGCACCATTGCTTCCACATATTTACATAAATCACTTGATTTGAAGCTTTGAAACTTAATCTTCAAATATAGAGTCATACATATAAATGTGGGTATTACGTGGGCCTAGTGCTCTAGCTTCCACTGGGCACAACTTTGAGATGATGCTGAATTTCGCATCATATATATCCTATATATCAAAATCTCAATTCTCAACCACGAAATTTAAGTAGTAGTTATCAAACTTATCATGGACTATGATTATTATGATACGTACTGGATCGAAAAATTCCTAACTTCGAAACTTGGCCCTCCAAATTCAATGTGGACGTATACGGTTAGCTAGCTCTCCTATTCATTCATTTATTTAATTTATGATTCACATATACATACATATATATATATATATGATCATATAATTCATTTGAAGGTTATGTGCTCGATTTGTGTACGCAATTAAACACTTGAAAAGTACTAATTGAATTGCAAATTTGCAGTGCAGTGTGAAATTAAAACGAAGAAGAAGTAAATATTAGTGCAATACCTAGTAGTCGACATGAAATATTTTGAGAGGAGGTAACGTTGCTTTGTAGTTTATGCATACATGGGCATGTGATCGATCAGTGATATATGCTGTAGTCTCGGAGAGCGTGACCAATATTAATTCATGCTATATTTAGAGATTCAGATAGATATAGATATACAGCACATGAATTATATACATCTTTTATATGAGAGAGAACGGGAGAGCAGATAGCTAGCTTAATTAGGAAATACTAGCTTTTGTGTGTAGTTTTTCCGTGACATATATATTGATATAGTGTTATTACTTCATTCAAATTTTAATATGTGTAAAATTTTTAAAGTATTAATAATTCTACATATTTCATAATTTATTTACATAAATTAATAATACTGCGTCAGAATGGTCTTACAGAATTACAGATTTCCAGGCATTTACAAAATCTTATCATTAATTAGGCAGATCATGAGCCCCTGGGTGCACGCCGAAAAGGAGGCTGCCACAACTCTCGGCTAGCTTGGAGTGTTTGCTTTTTCATATGGTACTGCACTCAATTTTCTGTATGTTAAATTGTGTGTTGATTTGAGTGAGACTATGAATGAGAGAGACAGAGTTTTGGAGAGGGTTGAGTGTTTCTTTCTTGTTCTGAGACCATGTGGGTCTCTACTCGATCTTTAGCCCACTAACCACTCGCTTAGTTTCTCAGCTTCCTCAGTCTCTGCCTCCATTGCCAATTAAGCTAGCTATGTACTTTGTAATTAATTAAATTCCAAACTAAAATATCTTTCTTTGTTTTTTTCTGTACAATTTAGCTAGACGCCACACGTTCACCATATCTATTTCGTTTTAGTTTTTATTCATTGGCCGGGGATAAATTCCTGCCAGACTAACAGAAAAAACCATTGGAGTGCATAAATATGCATAAGAAATTAGGAACATGGATGATTTTATAGCCTGATCGAGTAGTTAATACTTCAGCTGATCATGTGTATGATGAATAATTTAGAGTTTTAACGCTTAATTATTAGACTAATTATAACAATCAGCTACGTACGTACACACCAGAGACTTGTTGCAAACTTGCAATATGCATTAATCATGATCAATATTGTAACTATAACGTTCATGGATAGCTTAATGCATTTCATGGGTTTGGTGCTTAGAATTAATTGTAACTTCATAAATAATGCAAACAAGTAAGACATTGCACATTAATTCCACTTTATGAGTACTTATTATGACATATATAGCAATAACGAGAAGTTGCATTTATGAAGCATAAATATATCTTAGAAGAGACAATAATTTTCATAATTAAGATGCATATGATTTACAGAAACTCCGTTCGATCATCTTCTGATAGATCAACTTGATTAAAGATTGTGTTCTAATTAATTAATTTGACTTCTTTTAATTATATATTAATTCATTATACATATGTACAAGTGTTAATGCAGAGGCCACCACCTGGCACCTACATGCTTTTCTCTGACACCTTGCTAGCTAGCTCACTATAATTGTGCCAAAATTTTGTGCTACCTCTATTAATACTTGCACTTGCATGCGCCATGCGGGACTAATTAGTTAATTAAGTAGCCTTCTAATTAAACACACCTTTAAGGCTTTAATTAATTATATAGTTGACAATAGAAGGAATTTGATAGCACATCGTTGTCTAATGAAGAAACAAGCATGAGTGGTGGCAAGAAGCTCATCAACCAAGCTAAATGGAAGATCACCATATATGTATATCACCCAGCTGGAAAATCACCATATAAGTCTTTTCAATGCCTCTACCTGCCACAATGCATATCTACTTGTCCACTATTGGTGAAGCATGAGATCGGCCATGCACACCTTTAACATTTTGGATTTATGTGGCCATCAGAAGCCAAACCAAGGCAGCCCTTAATTAATTTCCCCTCTCTTGGTGGTTATGTGTCCATTAACCTTGTACAAGAAATTAAGCCCATTTAGGATCCTTGATTTTCAGGTCAAAGGGGAGAGGATATCGTCAAAGACTCAAAGCATGGCCATGGATGGAAGGTGTGTGGGACCCATGATCTTAGGGAGGCATAATATACAGTGGGATCCACTTAGATATGAAATATAATGGCCATTTTGGAGTTAATGCATACCACCCTCACCCTAAGGTCTTGGCCCCTTGCTTAGCTGTGAACTTGTGAAGGGATCGGTGCATAGCCCCCACCCTCACCTTATCAGATCTCATTGCCATGTCACATATAATATTCTCTTATCAGATAATTTTAAAATAAAATACTATTAATTAAATTAAATTCTTAATTTAAACACATTTACCACTTCGGCATCATTGTTTGCTAAAATTTAAGTCATAGAGAGGGATGCATTGAACGTAATTTGGAGGGCATTAAAGCGGCAACTTGGGAATTGCAAGTATCATATTTATAGATATGTAGCTTTTTCAAGCATTTATATATGGTGCATGGTCAATGAATAAGTGGTGAAGGCTTGAATTGAATTGAGATTTAATAGTTTGGACGGGTCGAAGACAGACATTCGAGGGGGACCCTCGTGCTGGTCACGTGCTCCCCCCTTCCTAAGAGAAAAGACAGCTAGTTGCCCAACATACCATCCCCTTCTTACTTCTACTTCTTACACACACCAATTAACCCTCTCCCCCCTTTCCTCTTCTGACACGTCAACACGTGACCTTGTGTTCTGTAAGTGGAGTAGGAATCTGGTGCCCCCCAGAGCACAGTGACCCTAGTGACAAGCACTAGTGGGCTCCACTCAATTGAGTGTGGCTCCTTTTACTTACGATTTTGACTTGTATTTCCAAAACGTACTTATGATTTTCTCTTCGAAACAGTAAAAGGGTCTTAATTATCTAACGAATCGAGAATGTCAAGATTATAGTCCAATTAGTTGAACGGATCACGCATATATACAATTTTAGGGTAAAAAACATCAGATTAGAAGTGCTGGTCGAATATGTATAAATAAGAATAATTAGAGAATATGGGTCAAAATCAGAAACATTGATCTCATTAAAATATGTTGTTTTATAAATTGTAAAACACAAAGAACCATGTTATTTTGAACAAAAAAAACGAAGAACCATGCTATTAGCCCTGTGTTGGAATACTACCTAAAGTTTCACTTTGGCTAATGAAACCCTTGGCTGTGGAGCTCACAGCTAACTATCCAAATTAATTAAGGTCCGCCTACACACCAAAATAAATTCAAATAATAATAAAACAAAACCAACGACGATAACCCAAACGATTTGTCCCTTCAAGCCATAAGAACCGTCCAATTTGTAATGATCTTTTTGACTTGAAGATACCACACCATGAATGATCAGACATGAGTGGATCTTTCACTGAAAGAGTTGCTGAAAGATTAGGCACTCAGACTGTCTCCACGTGAAATCATATTAGAGGAAATAAAAAAGTTGAGCCACAGTTCACAAAGCTTTAGATGGCTTTTTCCCTTCCAAGTCTTTTCCAAATTTCCTAGCAAGAGAGTTGCTTAGTACTGGTATGGTATGGATCTGGCTGGTCTAACGTTGAAAGTTCTATGCATTTTGCTTACAAAAAGCAGATAGGAAAGGAATTAAAGCACTTTTCTTTCTCTTTACACGTGAGAAACTCAATCCCTTCACTTTTACCTTTCAATTGGATTTCAAGTTTCAACTCCATTGAATTAGGCCTATTTTTATAGATATTACAGTGTAGACATTGTTGGTTCATACTCTAAAAGTTTTACGTGTAAGATATGTCTAAAAAAAATAAAAAAAGGTGTGCGTCCGTTTGATATTTTATATTGTTAATTAGCCTTTTTTTTTTTTTTAACTATTTAAGGTTTTTTATATTGAATATTGTCTAACAAAATTAGTAAGCGAGACTCGGAAAAAAAAAAAAAAAAAAAAAAAAAAAACAACTAACTACCTAATATGCATTTGCTATAGCAAAA
The DNA here is from genome assembly GCA_003254865.1 of Dryas drummondii. Lineage (NCBI taxonomy): Eukaryota > Viridiplantae > Streptophyta > Magnoliopsida > Rosales > Rosaceae > Dryas > Dryas drummondii. The sequence continues at coordinate 386,311 of QANW01005268.1, forward strand.
TAAAGGGACATAGTTTTCGGTTTTGGAGAAATGAAATAAAAATTTAAAAGGCGTTGCTAGCTCCAACCCAATTTGTTTTTCCTTGTCTTCCCACTATCATTTGCCTCCTCTAAATTTTTATTGCAGTTATGGATTGTGGCAGACACCAAGAAACTCTAATGGAGTCACCCTGAGAATTTGGGAACAAGAAAAGAGATTCCATGCAGAGTAAACAGGAAAACTGCATAGTGGATTCATTTCTTCCACTACTCATTCTTTGTTTGTAATGGTATCAATAAGACCAATAATACATTTTTTGTTAAGCTGTCCATTTTACAGTGGCTCGCTTGAAGCCTTGAAAGTTAATATACTTGTCTTTTATTTCAAATTTGGGCTCTAATAATTTTATTGGGTCGTAATTGGCCATTTTAACCATTTCGGCCTTGGTTCCTTAAATTAGTTCATCCGGTTACCTTTAAATTCATTTTTGAGCTGTAATGGCCTATTTGAAAGAGGGCTGTTATTTGCAACCCTACTTCCTCTCATTATACACTCCTCTTTCATTTATTTAATAAATTACCATTTTAATCCAAACCTAAATTACTAAAAAGGACAACACACCCCACCCCAACCACCTAAGTCCAGACCCTACCCGGACCCCTACTTTGCTGCTTATCGCCACAGTGGCCCCTCTTCATTTATTTAATAAATTACCATTTTAACCTAAACCTAAATTACCAAAAAGGACAACACACCCCACCCCAGCCACCCAAGTCTAGACCCTACCTTGACCTCGACTTCGTTGCGCACCGCCACAGTCGCTAGCAGTTCAACATGTCGACATCTCTCTCTCTCTCTCTCTCTCTCTCTCTCTCTCTCTCTCTCTCCGATCGGTTGCAGAGGTAGGCGACCTTGCCAGCCTCTAGATCGACGAACACCGACCACCGATCTTGAGTCCAACAAGGTTGCCAGCCCTGCAACCGACCAGAGAAAGACATAAAGGAGAGAGAAGCCATACATAGAAAGGGAGAGAGGGAGACAACGAGGCCAGAGGGTTGAACCGCTGACAACAGTCACCGAGTTCGGGAATGGGTCGGCACGGGGCTGGTTGTGTTTTGGTTTTTTTTTTTTGGTATAAATGAGGATATTTTAAATATTTTAGGGGTGTATTTTGAGAAATAAAAAAAATAAAAAATAAAAAAGGGTGCAAGGTGAGAAAGAAGCATGTAATGAGAAAAAAAAATAGGTGTACAAATAATAGCCCTCTTTTCAAATCGTAGTTGATCACTAAATCACATACTCTTTACAACAGAAAAATAGAAAAAAATCAGATTTTTCTCTTCGTTAACTATTATCCAAGTTATAGGCCAGCCAAAATTTATGATCTGTTATGCGTGCCAGTATTATCGACTCGGTCCTTGGGCTTCGAGAATACCTTCTTTTTATTTTCTCTCATTTCTCATAATACCCACGTAACAAATTTTTTTATTCCCTGCCATGCAAAGAATCATTTTAAAGAAAAAAAGAGAAGAAATTGAATAGGTTTGAGATGGATCATAGTACCAAAAAAAGGAACAAATAGATGGGTCAAAGTTGCCTACAATCAATTCTACTTAATTGGCTGCGATAGAGTCCACTGATAAGTTATGGGCTTGTACTATTGGGCTTATATAAAATTATAAGGCCCAGAGGATTCCCTGATTCAAAGATAGTACAGCCCAACTCATAGACTAAGAGTTGGAGAGTTTTTTTTTTTTTTTTTAATTATCGTTGTACAGCCTCCAACTCATTAGTTAAACAATTCGCCACCCATAATAACGGAAATTTTGTTACATTTTTGTGTAACATACATAGAACTGTGATCCGTAACAACTTAATAGAATATTTGCAAACACAGAAACTAAGATCATGTATCATTTTCTTGAAGTTACCATACATATGATGTTTTGCCATGTGGTTTATCCTAATCATATTCATATTTAATTCATCTTCTCTCTTTCAATTTTCTTAAAAAAATGTTGTTAATCAAATTAAATATGGCATAAGTACAATGCTAAGTAGCTGCTTCAAAAAGAATATAATAAATGTTTGATTTGGACAAACCATGTTGAACCAATACAACCGTCACCACAAGAGAAGAGGTCATAAACCACAATTACATTTGCCACTGCCTATACATCAATGATAAATGAAACATTATATACCACAGGATGGTCCTGCCTATGGTTTTTTTCTTATTAGCCACAGTCCCTATGGCAAATAAACCTCCATGTCAGTAAACTCTGCCACTTTCTGACAAAAATATTTACTTTACTAAATCTCCAAAATATTTTTGCCATAGGTGGTGTGGTAAAAACCACAAACTTCATTATTTTTTGGCTAAGTATAACAAACTTTAAGTTTCTTTTGAATCTTTGGCCGAAAAAAATTAGTTTATTTGGCAATCATTTGGGTGTAGCTGCAGATGTGATTGAAATATCAATTAAATTTAAATTTCAAATATGATTTTTACCCAAAAATAAAGTGGAGACACATTTCTCAAAAATTTCTCCCTCATTGTTTTCGATCTCACCCTCCTTATATTTTATAGAAGTATAGATGAGTTGAACAATCTTTTTCAATCTCTCTCTACTCGTCTCTCAAGATCTTTATTTACTCTTTTTATATCACTCTCTATCTTCCCTCTATTTTTCCTTTAAAAGATCTGATCTTTTTTTTTTTTTTGGTATAAGGGGCTGAAATAGAAGATCTGATCTTCACCATTGAATGGAAAAGTATAGTCACCTCTCCATTGTTTCTAGCACATTATCTTTGAAGTGGACATTGCTTCGCACGCCACACTGGAGATCTACCATGCAAGTTTGAATTTTCATTTGTTTTTTTCTTCAAGTTTTTATTTTGGTTTAGGGCCTTCTCTTCCCCAATCCTCACGGCGTTGATCTATCTTGAATGATTTTTCTCTTTTCTTGTTTTTTTTTAATTTTAGAGAACACAAGAAGAATTTTGTAATTGGCTTTTCTATTGGTTCAGTTGAGTATGAGCATTTTCCCCTTCTTTTTTTTTTTGTTTGCGTTTCTTCTATAAATACAAAAATGTTTTCTCTCTTTCTCTTCTAATTCGTCCATTACCTTGTTATTATTAACTTTTGTACTTGGGTTTTATCTTTGGTTTAGTTGAATATTGTGCAGGATTTTTTCTAAACATCTATTGATGCCCAATCTGTGATGAAGTTGCCGTAGTGATTGGCCATGAGGTCGGAGCCTACCTCTAGTTCTCAATACTTGGTTCCCAAACTAAGAATAAACTTATTATTAAACAAAAAAATTATAAAAAAATAATAAAGAATAATATGTCATTGGGTGCTGGGTGTGGTATATAAGTAGAGGTGTACAATGAGCCAGGCCGGCCCGAATCCGGCACGAGCCCAGCCCATTTAAAGTAGGCTCGGCCCGTTAATAAGTGGGCTGGGCTGGGCCAATGTTTTCTATCTCGTTGAGCCAGCCTGGCCTGAGCCCATTTTGTGTTGGGCCGGCCCGAGCCCGTTATGGGTTTGGGTCGGCCCATTTATTCTAGTATTTTTCAAATTTTTTTTTTTAAATTTACTATTAGCATTGTTTTAATTTTTAATTTTGGTTTTGGTAGTGAAATTTGATAGAAAATGAAATAAAAGTAGTAGAAAATTAAAAAATTTGATAAAAAATGAAATGAAATAAAAAATTATTTGATTTATTAAACAATAATAGAAACTTAAAATAATTAATCGGGCCGGCCCGAGCCCGGCATAACCCATTATTCGATGGACCATGGGTTAGGATGGGCTTAAGGTTTATAATAATTGGGTCGGGCCGGCTCGGTCCGATTATTAAATGGACCGGCCTAAGCACGAATGGGCCGACTTTAAATGGGCCGGGTGGGCCCGTTGTACACCTCTGTATATAAGTTCCCAAATATCTATGTGACAATACAATTACTGCACATATGTCAGTAAAAACATGCTAGAAGTTGTGGTAGATGAAAAATTATAGAAAAATGTGCAAAACAAATACAACAGTCACTTATCTGTGGCAGTTGACTTTTCGATACACCCGCAAACACAACAGATACTTTCCCATGGCAAGCACTGTGGTATTTGCTCAAATATCACAGGGCTCAGTGGTTTTTTCACAAACATACCACTGTGATCTGCATGTAGTGTATGGCTAGTTTTCTACCAGTACGTACTATAAGAAAAAAATGAAAAATTAACTTAATAAATTAACACAAAGAACAGCCACAAAAATTATAAGACCATACGTTCATATGTAACAACTTAATATAATTTTTCAGAAATTACAAAAATCCCCTTAACGTACATGTGGTTTATTGTAAAGATATTCTTATTTCAATTCATCTTCTCTCCTTTCATTTTCCCAAATATTTATTGCCAATCAAACCAGGCATTGAATATACGCAATGTTAGCTGCTCGAAAGGTGAATTAGTAAATGTTGAGTAGAACAAGCAACCTTGAACTGGCATAACACTACAAAAATGATCTCTCCTCTTTTTAATTTTTTTTTTGGTAGTTTTTTTTTTAGATTTATTCACACCATTGCCCTCTATGAGATACACTTTTTTTCACTTTACTCTATGAAACTTAAATCTTTTCAGTTTGCCACCTAAACTTCACACAATTGTTGCAAAAGACCCAATGCCGTCAACTCTGTCAATTTTTCCGTTAAAATAGCTGACGTGGCACTTATATGACATGAGTGAGACCCTTTTCTAGTTATGTAAGATCTATGTGGACAAAAAAAATTATAAAAAATTGACAAAGATCTTATTATTTTTTAGTTTAAAAATTGTTTTTTATTATTTTTTTTGTTCACATGGATCTTATATAACTAAAAAAAGATCTTATTCATGCCATATAGGTGTCACGTCAACTATTTTAATGGAAAAATTGACAGAGTTAACGGCATAGGGTCTTTTGCAATAATTGTATGAAGTTCAGGTGGCAAACTGAGAGAATTTAAGTTTCAGGTGGCAAAAAAAAAAAAAAAAAGTGTATCTCACAAGAGACAATAGTGTGAATAAACCTTTTTCTTTAATTTGTAGGAGAGAAGATTGAATTTAGGTGTAAAGTGAGCTTATTGGGCTATCTAACAAATGGACTACTAATGAAATGAGTTTAAATTCAAAATGTAACTTTTAATTTTTATGCGGAATATATGAAATGAGGTTGAATTTAAAGTTTAACTTTCCATTTTGTAAAAGTTATATGTAGAAAAACAATTTCGCGTGGGTTTGTAACTTTTTATATGTAAAAGTTATACTACTTTTCATTTTATTGATAACTGACCAACCTTGACTTTGAAGGTTATGAATTGTTTGCTTGTGAATTTGATTGATTAGGAACCTGATAAAATATCTAGACTAAAATTAAGATGCTTATTATAGTTGCTTATAAACATTTCAATCCAGATTTTATTTACGAAAAAGCTTGATTATAGAAAGTCAAGTCTTTACGTTAAGTTGATTTATAGAAGAAAGAAAAATATGTTGAAGTTGAGAAATCCTCTGAACCTACCAGCGACAACAATCGTTTTTGGGTTTAACCGTATATATAGTGTTTATAGTTTAGTATATAATAAATAAAGTATAAGGCTTAATCACAATATCAGAACAAAAAATACAACTAAAAGATGAGAACTACCAATCTCGTAAAATAAAAAAAAAATAAAAAATAAAAGCAGAAAAGAAATGAAAGTTCGTGTACCAAATTAAAGAGATTGGATGCTTAATTATTCATAACATGGTAACAATGTTGAGGATTGAGATAAAAATTATTATGTATAACTGTTATATTGACATATGGTATAATCAGTCTATTTATTATAATATGAGTGGATGTTATTAATATTCTACCCTACTAATATAAACACATCGTCCAGTAATACCCTTACACATTGGATTAGTTATACCACGTGACGGTATATCAGTTATACCCTATAATTTTTTCAAATACTTGCTTAATCTATGATGGATACCCTCGAGATTCCAAGATGATTTGCACGCAGACGTACGCATGCTCGAGTTGGTTACCAAATAAAAGCATTTTCAAAATTTCAATTCATGGCATGTAATATATGGTCCAAGATATTTGGTAGGTGGAGTGCTTCATCGGCTATATGATATTAGCCGCAAGAAATTAGGTGCTCACATTTAATATAATTTGTTCACATATTTAGCTTGTATACCTTATATCGAAAATGAAATTTTTTTTGTACAATATATAAAGTCATGAGCCTTGTCACTATTTGTTACTAAATAAATATTTTATCTATTACTAAATATAGTGATAGATTCAAGAATTTTATCTAGGTAAGTCAAACTATTTATACATTTTGTTAAACATGATGTGGATGTACTTGTAGGTGATCGCATGTAGTTATTTCAAAAGGTCAAACTAGTGATTTTGATAAAAAAATTTCAACAAATCGGACCACCCATGTCCCTTAGTGGATCACTATATATACGTAGAAATATCAAAAAGGGACAAATAAATGAAGGACTTGAATTCATTCAATTTGTTCTTGATTATTTTTTGTTTTTCAGTGTTCTTATTTAATTTGGGTATTGAAAGCTGTTAACGTTGAAAGGTCTAATTCAAGCGACTTCGGCAATTAAACGGATCGACTAATTAGTTGAGGTCAAAGGCAAATGCATGTGGCGCCCTTGAGTCTCCATCTTAATGCCATTTTTTCGAAAACAACATATTAATTGTGCATCAAGTGTGAGATAGATCAATGTGACCTCCATTTGTAAATTGTATGCCCAAAAAGACTATGCGACAAAAATTTGACCCTCGATGCACTAAAGGCCACCACTCTTTTAGTTATGTTAGGTGACTTAGGTCCCCCTACTTTTGTTGTTTTCTTTTCTTGTTTTCATGAGTTCCACATTGATAAATTTCTTTGTAATAGAAATATAGTTGATGCGGTGACTTCAATCTAACAACATTATGACATTTATATTTTTATATTTTATTACATAATAATTTTTTCAATTTATATATCACATTCTTATACCATATTTATATATCATATCACGTATTATTATTTTATTAGACATAGTTTTTTTTTTTTTAAGTATTCAATATATGAATGTTATGTAAGTTATCACATAAGATGGTATAAAAATGTAAAATATTTAACATTATTGTAAAATCTATCCAAATCAACCCATATATATATTATAAGTAACTTTTTCTTATTTCCATATTTGTGTTCATGCAATTCAATTTATTGTGGCCAGGGCCCTTGTAACCGTGGAGATCATACATATAAAATGCTATTTGTGGTCATCATCTTATCCGTACACTTAAATGATTTTGAATTATCAATTGATATATGATTTCTTATGTGATTCACATTACTTAAGGATGATCGAAAATTAAATAAAATTAAGGTTCAAAAGTTCATTTTTGCCCATGAATTATAGGCATATTTCAAATGGCTTCATGTATTATCAAATGTTTCAAATGAATTCATAAACTAAACAAAAGTATACAAAATAGCCCATTTATCAAATATTAGAGGGGTAATTTTGTCATTTCATCAATTAACAATATTTAATTATTATTTAAATAACCAAAATTAATATAATTAAAATAATTATTAAAAAAAACCCACCTCACCCCAGCCCATTCCCTTATCCCACCACCCCGCCACCCAGCCCGTTCCCCACCCCCNACCCAACCTCTCTCTTTCTCTACCGCGACAACCCCAGCCACTTCCCCCACCCCCCACGTCGATAACCCTTACCGCTAGTACTTCCAATCCTACTACGACACGCTCGACCTCGCCTCCTCAAACGATGTCATCACTGTCGCTCCACCCTGACTGGCGGGGGAGGGAGAGGCTGGGTGGCGGGGGAGGGAGAGGCTGGGTGCACTGGCGAGGGAGAGAGAGGCTGGGTGCACTAGCGGGGAAATGAGGGTAAGGTGGCAGGGGTATAGCCATGCCGGCGCCGACTTGGGTGGCGGGAGTGGGGGAATGGGCTGGGGTGGGTTTTAGTTATATTAATTTTGGTTTTTTAAATAATAATTAAATATTGTTAATTGATTGAATGACAAAATTACCCCTCTAATATTTGACAGATGGGCTATTTTTTGTAATTTCGTTTAGTTTATGGTTCATTTAAAACATTTGATAATACATTGGAACCATTTGAAATATGAACTTGAACCTAAAATTAATATGTGGCATTTTATATTATAAAATTATCAATCTGATTCATATATTTAAACAAAAATCAAGCGATAATTAATAGCCTATAATACAATTAGTAATATAAGTTAATTACACTTACACTACTTGAGATTTATCGTTTTTTCACATACACTTCTTAGGGTTTCAATAATTACACATACACCCCTTGAGGTTTCAAAACTGTTGCATATAACTCCCTATAGTGAGACGAAAAATGATAAAAATTATGCAAAAAAACATGTTAAGGGATTAAATAGCCTAATAAGATTACTCAAGGTGTAAGGTTCAACCTCAATACAAATATTTTCTTTTTTATTTATTTATTTTTGTCTCTTGTAGGGGTTATATGCAATAGTTTTAAAACTTCAGGGGGTATATGTGTAATTACTGAAACCTCAAGGGGTGTATGTGAAAAGACGATAAACCTTAGGGGGTGTAAGTGTAATTAAGTCTTAGTAATATACAAGCAGACGACAAAAATATGTATGTGTATTACTTAGAATATTTAATTGCTCTAAAAATGCAGTGAAAAATTCGGATATAAGTTATAACTATGGGCCCTATATTGGCAATCTAGCATAGAAGCCAATGGGAATGTCTAGTAATTTCTATTATGATTTTTCATTTTTTATTGGGTTAAATATAAAAATAGTTCATAAATTTTACATTGATTCTCAATTTGGTTTATTAACTATAAAAAGTGTCAATTTAGTTTATAAATTTTTCAAGTTGTACCAAAGCAGTACAAACATCCGAAAATTAACAGAATTAGTCACATAAAAATGTGATAAACGGATTGAAATGCCTCTGAAAATATGGTCACTTGTTATGCAGATGACCAGTTTCTATTAAATTTTTCAATGAAAGTTAACGTTTGTACAACTTGAAAAATTTGTAGACTAAATTGACACATTTTATAATTAATAGATCAAATTGAGATGCACAATTCATGACCTTTTTTATATTTATCCATTTTTTATTTGTTGAAAAAAGGGGCACAATGCCAAAGTTATGCGTTGAAACTCATCCAAAGATCAACATCGACAGATAAGAGAATGAAGGGCAGCCGGGATGACCCCTCTTCCATTTATTTGTCTGACATACATAAGGACATATCAGAATGATTCCATATATATACTTTCTCTGTTGTTAGACTAGAGACATATATGTAGTTTTATGCTCAACTATATGTATATATTTATATTTCCTATAATTTATAGAATTTAAAAGAAAAAAAAGACACCATGCAGTCTAGCTATAAGGTTCCCAATTTTACTTCTACATGCATAAAAATTGTTTCTGTGCATGACTCGAATTCTCGAGAATCAAGTTACTTAAAATTTTGAAGTAAATAAGAAAATATAGCTACCTTACCCTAAAATGGTGATTGTCCAGAATCATGAACTAGCTAGACTAGTTGACTTTCTTTCCATTTAATTTGTCTCGTAGTTAGAGTAAATTTGAGATCGATATCTTTCTGTCTAAGCAAGTTTGATATTCATGTTTTCCTTGTAGTAAGAGCTATATATGTATTGATCTGCTGACTCAAGGTAACCAAAAGCATGACCCATGTATGCTCTCTTAACATTTAATTACTTGATTCACAAGGGTTGGAATTTAGATGCCTAATTTATAAATATATTCTCTATCTATAGATGTTCAGATATTAGAAAATATGGCTAGAATTCTCTTATCAAATAACTAATTAGGCCGGCCTATACATTCCACCATAATTTTACTTAATAATTAACAATTTAATAAAATAACATATCAAATTATCTAACAAGAAAATAATATTTCTACGTCTAGCAATATAACAATCTATTAACTAAAATTGTATTGAATGAACCATCAAAATATCTTCATAATTTCTTCTTCTAAAAAAAGTTGACTTAAATGCTCATCTAACATCCCGTGTGGACTAAGCTAATTGGCATATATGCAGCCCAACTACATCGACAAGTTTAATTAGAGCTTGATGGGGTTCAGTCAGAGCATGCAGGTGGTGAATCATAGAAATTGGTAAACAACAAATTAATTTTCAATTAATTAGTTAGTCTCTCCTCAGTTGTATAAACATTTCTCAAAGGGAAATAGGCCTTTAGACCCGCCTTCAATTAATGTATTCCGTGCCTTACGGTGTCTATCAACTATATATACTTATATGAAGTAATTCTTAGTCATTACTCAAATACTCTTTCCTCTTTCAACATTAATCTAAAATCAAATTTCATTGATGAATTAATTGACTATAACTATTAACTGCGTACCGTCAACAATACCAGGAAACTTTAATTAATAGCTACCAGCAGCACAACCACTTTCAAGTCTGAAAAGCACTACGTGTAAAATATTTATTATATCCTAAGTCGTATACATGCAACTTGGTAATTATTAATAATATTTTTCAGTGAAATGAATGAATTAATTGTTTTTGCAGGCCAGATTTATTACAATTAATAATCAGATATATTTAGTTAAAAAATGAATGCATGCATGCAATTATTTTAATTTATTTTATAATAATAGTAATTTCCTAATAATAAACATAGATAATAATATATACACGTTGTCCTGGATAAAAGTCGTTGGCAGCAGGCGGCTTATTTAATATTGGAGTGTGGAGAGCCAAAGGGTTCTCCTAATCTCAACAATAAAATCCGCAACTGTACGTTTGTGGAATCAATTATGTGGGTACAGTATATGCATATATGATAATTGCTTGCTTTCAAGTTATCTGTTTCTTGAGGGGAGAGAGAGAGCGATTGACAGATGTTTTTTCTTTTTCTTTTTCTTTTTGGGGCAATTTATATAAGAGGATTGACAACAGATTGAGTGAATGAGGGTGAGTTGGTTAATGTTGATATCTACCACATGGAAACTTATGCAATAGGAGAATTCACTCCAAACTCTAGTTACATGCATCTATACTATTTTTAAAAAGTAACTAACTAACTTTTAGTTATATTAAAAACTTGGGTTGATTACATATATTATCATCAAACAATGTCATGTTTAACACTTTTACTCTTCAAACTAAAATTTTAACACTTTATCCTCCAAATTTAATTTCGTGAAACACTTTATCCCAAAATTGTTAAAATGCCAGTTTTGCACACGTATCGCCCTGTAACATTCTATCTACGATATTTTCGTGTTAATCATCAATTAAAGCAAAAAATAAAAAGACAAAAATGCCCTTAATTAAGCAAAAAGCTACGTGGTACCAAGTGTGCAAAACTGACTTTTTAACGGTCTTGGGATAATGTGTTTAATGGAATTAAGTTTTGAGGGGTAATGTGTAAAAAAAATTTAGTTTGGAAGGCAAAGTGTCAAACGTGACATATTTTAGAGGTAGTATATGTAATTAGCCGTTAAAAGTTTTAACTGCTTATGTGCATACATACAGAGATATATATGCGATTATGCATGGTTAAACATAGTATATATATATATATATGTATACACATAAATTAAGTTACCAAAAAGAATAGCATAAGGGTTATTGTTATTTTGCTAAATAGTCTGGTGCAATTCAAATAACACATTCAAATAAAGAATTAATATAATCTATAATTCAAATTTAGAATGTGATAATATAGTATGTCACACTATTTGGCAATAGCACATTTTCATTATTATAAAAGAAATATAATTTTCACATTCACATCCATATTATTTATACTTAATTCAAGCGATATTATATGAAAATCATTTGGTCAACTATGTATAAAAAGTTTTTCATACGTAAAGAATTCTAATATAGAATCCCGTATGATTAAGCTTTAATTATACATAAGATTAGCATTAAATAATTTCTGAATAGATCCCGTATGAACAAACTTTATACATTAGATTAGTATTAAACAATTTCCGTATAGGATTTTATTCAAATTATGTGTTGATGACACGCATGTGAGAATTCCTAATATGTAGACTAATGAGTAATGTAGAAATCTGTTTCATGAATATGACAAGTTGAGATAAAAAAAAGGTTCAATCATTTTCATGCTGAATTGGTGGGACCCTTGGGGGTGAGGGAGCCAGCTTTTACTCACGAGGAGAGTGCAAAAGTGGAATTAACATGTTGGTATTTGCTAATTGTGTTAAAGTTCCCAATTTGATTCTAAACCCAATTACACTATTTGATGTAAAATGCAGTTGTTAATTAGAATTTAAACTCTGAGTTTAAAGGCACATGCAGGATTAGGTTTCACTTGATCAACAAATTACGTACAGTAGTCAACACACAAAGAAAGCCAAACTTACTTAATTACCAAAAGCGTGATAAGCCAAGCTTTAATGAGCGACGAGGCCGGCGCCTAAAAACTAAAAAAGGAGGCTAATTAATTGAATGTAATGCTAGTGTTGGTATCGACCTCCAAGTCTCCAACCACTCACAACAACTGCCCTAATTTCTAAGTCAAAAAAGTCTCTCTGGCCAATCCTTTAACCCCTCTGCTTAATTAAAATTCTCAAAAGAAATTTTATCAAAAAGAAAAATACGTACATCAGTACATGTCAGTATTTTATTTATTTATTAAAAATAATTAAGATTTAATTTTAAATTTAAATAAATAAAACTTTCTATAACACCATTTGATGAACATATTTAATGGTTGTAGTAGTGATAAAAAAAAAAAAAAATAGTCAAATGCACAATATTTTCTCCCAACCACACGTAATGTTTTCATGGCACTATTGAAAGTTAGAAAGTTCAACTTGAACAAGATGGCCATCTTTTTCCCTCCTTTTAAAACCCCATCTATTGCCTCTCCTCCTCATAACATAAACTTTGGCCTCACCCCCCAAAAACACACAACACACCTCTCCCTCTCCCTCTCTAGTGGTCATGGGGGCACATTGTCACAACTTTGAGCCCATTTCGAGATGTAGCACCGAGGGCCGGTCGAACCAGACGGTGGCTGCAGACCTCGATGGCACCCTCCTCGTCTCTCGCAGTGCCTTCCCATATTTCATGCTTGTTGCCATTGAAGCTGGTAGTCTCCTTAGAGGACTAGTACTACTAGCCTCAGTCCCATTTGTCTACTTCACCTACTTGTTCATCTCAGAGTCCATGGCAATCAACACCTTCATCTTCATCTCCTTCGCGGGGCTGAAGATCAAGGACATTGAGATGGTCTCGAGGTCTGTCCTCCCCAAGTTTTATGCAGAAGATGTCCACCCACAAACTTGGAAAGTGTTCAACTCATTTGGCAAGAGATATATTATCACAGCCAATCCTAGAATTCTGGTGGAGCCTTTTGTCAAACACTTTCTGGGCGCTGATAAGGTTCTTGGGACTGAATTGGAGGTGACCAAGTCCGGGAGGGCAACTGGGTTTGTCAAGAAACCAGGTGTTCTAGTCGGAGAACACAAAAGAGAAGCCATTCTCAAGGAATTTGGTACCAACTTGCCAGATTTGGGCTTGGGAGATAGAGAGACTGACCATGATTTCATGTCCATTTGTAAGGTAATGCCTCAACATGCATCATTCACCGCCCATTATTTACTGACTTTCTGTTTATCAAATATTTTATTTCTTTAAATTTAAATTCAATAAAATAAAATGACAGTGTTTTATTCAATCAAATCGGAACTCAGTACTTCATTTCCAGTTTTGTTTGTTGTCTTTTTTGTGTTGTGGGCATTAAAGGTTAGAGCTGAGCTGTTTCTTAGCTGAACATAAATATAGTACAATATTAAAAGACACACACCATTTGTCTAGATTTGTTACAAGTTTGGTGAGAGCCTTGATGACTAACAATATGATCGGCCATTACATGTATTTTAATTAGAGCAAGGTTTTTAATTACATGAAATTAGCCTCTTCGAGCTAGCCTCAGCCTCAATGTCTTTTCAGGCTATATGCTTTTCAATTTTTTTTTTGTTTTTTTTGTTTTGTTTTGGGCCACATATGCTTTTCAATTTCTGTTTCATTCTTTTAACCTTGAAATCCAGTTGTGATTCATGAGGTACAAACCACATTTATTTCACCTAGTGTGACAACTGACACCCCATACACTCTTCATGCCCAACCCACCTTTATTTTAATCCAATTTAAGTCCCATATTTCGTACCTCAACAAAGAAAAATGAAACTGTAATGTACACTTGAATTACCATTTCTTCATTTATTGCTCAAGCGAGATCCTTGTGACTTGTACAGTTGTACCCAGCTTCTTTTCACCACAATAAAACTTTAAATAGGATAATATTAGTTTGTTAAACAGTGGGATCGACAACATAAAATGTTTATATATATATATATTTTACATTCATGCCAATTGCATCACCATTTTTCTGTTTCTAACAAGATTCTGTTGGGAATATATACCTCGTGGTTTCGGCTTGTAATTTTTTAATTTTTTTTCCCTTGAGAAAAGTTTAATTGGGTTGAAATAAAACTTTGGTGCGCGCATTTCTATATATATAGAGCAAGTCCGTGAGAATTAATATTCTAACAAAGTCTTAACAATATTTGACTTATATTTTTTTTTCCCCATGTTAACAATATGAGTCATTCACGAACTTCCTAAGTGTTTTGACATGTTTGACTTGTGAATTGCAGGAAGGGTACATGGTCCCAAGAACCAAATGTGAGCCACTACCAAGAAACAAGCTTCTAAGCCCTGTGATATTCCATGAGGGCCGTTTGGTCCAGAGACCTACCCCTTTGGTTGCCCTCTTGAGCTTCTTATGGATGCCAATTGGTATCCTTCTGTCCCTCCTAAGAGTCTACACCAACATCCCATTGCCTGAGAGAATTGCCAGATACAACTACAAGTTCCTAGGGATTAACCTTATTGTTAAGGGTACCCCCCCACCTGCACCCAAGAAAGGCCAAAGTGGAGTCCTATTTGTGTGCAACCACAGGACAGTGTTAGACCCAGTTGTGACAGCAGTGGCATTGGGGAGAAAAATCAGTTGTGTCACATATAGCATTAGCAAATTCACTGAAATAATTTCTCCAATTAAGGCTGTGGCTTTGTCTAGGGAGAGAGAGAAAGATGCAGCTAATATCAAGCGTTTGCTTGAGGAAGGGGACTTGGTGATATGCCCAGAAGGGACTACTTGCAGAGAGCCATTTCTTCTGAGGTTTAGTGCTCTGTTTGCTGAGCTTACTGATAGGATTGTCCCAGTTGCAATTAACACCAAGCAGAGTGTGTTCTATGGGACAACAGTCCGGGGACACAAGCTTTTGGACCCTTATTTTGTGTTCATGAATCCCATGCCCACTTATGAGATCACATTCTTGAATCAGCTCCCAACAGAGCTGACTTGCAAAGGAGGGAAATCAGCCATTGAAGTTGCAAACTACATTCAGAGGGTGTTGGCTGGGACTTTAGGGTTTGAGTGCACAAATTTGACTAGGAAGGACAAGTATGCCATGCTTGCAGGCACAGATGGGATGGTTTCATCCAAGAAAGAAAATGGAAAGGCCTAAGATGAAAAAGGGGATCAAGTTCTACTACCAATTTACCCTATTGTTTCCAATATGTTCAAAACTTTTCTCTTAATAATGAAATTGATTGTGACAATTGTTATAAAAATGTTAGTATTGAATTAATGAACATCTGTATTTTGGATATCTGCAAAGTATTTTGTTACTCTTTGTTATGTACTTATGTGGTTCAGGGGGTCAAACCCATTGGGTCATTGTCGTGCCTTGTAAATGCTTCTCATTATGGTGGGCCTGGTGGTAATGCCTGCAGGGCCCAAGATGATTAGGTGACTGGTTTGAATGTGGCATTTATGGCATTGTAAATATTGTCTCATCGACGCAGACCCAACATCAAAATAAAGAGACACCTGGCTGAAGTGAATAGTGTTTATTACTGACATTTTCCCTGTACCAATTATATTGGTGGAAGATCAATATAACGAACATTCCTGCAATTTGGAGGAAGCCCAATTCCAGTTCTATTTCTCTGACCATAGTGGAGTTTCTGACTTGGAGCAGAGAGAGCTCAGATCATATAATTGGTGTGTTGAAAATTGGCTGAATGCCTTGTAGCTTGTTGAATGCCAAGTATTATGAAGATCATGTATACCATTTTTTTAATACTTTCTCATATTCAGTCTTCTCCAGTTTCACAGTATATCATTTCATACTTATTTTGCCTAGAACAAATTAAACAACAATTTGTATTAAGCAAATTTCACCCATTTTAAAGTCTGTTAATACTGATGAATCAACAATTAATGCTTCTTAATTTCCAAGCAAAAGAAGAAGAATACTGAAATTAATTGACTAGCATGCATACACTTTGTCAATAGTACTAATTGTCAGAATAAATAATTGATCTTCATTTATGATGGTCCAAACATTATACACACTCACGTTTATATTTGACCTCGGAACAAAAAGTGGATATATAGGTTAAAGTACAATGATGAATTCCAATTAATTAGTAACAATAAAAAAATAAATTCCAATTAATTAAACTACTGAATTACTGATCGATCAACTAATATTAATTTTTCTTAATTATTAAAAGGAAGGACGTACTCTCTCTCTCTCTCTCTCTCTCTCTCTCTCTCTCTCTCTCTCTCTCTCTCTCTCTCTCTCTCTCGCTCTCTTTTTATTATGTATTTTGAAAGGCCGGCCAGCCTCTTGGCTGTGCATTGATGGTGCATGGGTGGTGGTCCCTAGCTAGCTAGCTTTCTTCATGAGCATATATATTGCTGCTATATGTAGGTAAGAGCAGCATATATATATATATGTATATATAGGGACCATAGGGACCCTTTCTATCATATATATATATATGTATATATAGGGACCATAGGGACCCTTTCTATAAATTTTACCAGCTCGATTTTGTCCATTCCAACTTAATTATAGAGGCCTTTGTGCTTTGCCACTGTATAGCGCGCTATCACGTGGAAATGTGGAATGACACCACCCAGCACAGGCAGTCAGCTGCACATAACTTCTTATTTCATCCCCATCTGGCCTATTGGGACCTTATGCCCAAAAACCATAATATATAATTAAGCACATTCCCAGTCTTAAATTTCACATGATGCATGTTCAAAAGTTAGGTTGGCTGGCTAGCTAGACTTTCAGTTTTTCTTTTTCGTTACAATAAAGTTTGGCCTCCCAAATAGAAATTAAACTACTCCATGGTTATGTAACTTATGTTTCATGTTAGTGTCCTATATATATGTAGGTCAGGCGACTCACTGGCCAATTAATCTTCTTGAGTCTTGACAGTACTTAGGTATAATTATGTGTGATCCCATATATCATATACGTACCTGCATATGAGTTGTCTTGTTCATGAATCATAATCCCATATTGGGTCCACTTTCCACACGTACGTTTAAGATCGGCTTGTGCTTGCCCTTATATAGATTATCCTCATAAAACAGTTGGCTTCGTACCTTCCTATATAATTAAACGAGTGTACGACATTCGACCACAAAAAAAAAAAAAAATACGAGTGTACGACTATAAGATGGGCTTGATACCAAAAACAACCCAAGTTTTACTCTTTTCACCATAGATCAATATAGAACCCAATTAGTAGCTACATGGACCTTGGGCTTATGGGCCTAGACTTCGAATGGCATGTTTATCATGTTTGGGCTAACTATCCTTTACCAAGATCAAGTAAAGAAGGGTATTTGGGCCAACATCTCTCACTGTCGAGAATTTTTTAAGTTTTTAACTGCTCCTTTATAACAGAGAGAAAACTTAATACAGTAGTTGAATGACCAAAAAGGGTTTCTGTGGAATTTTGTAATTTACACACAATTACATAAGTAAGCATCGAGTAATTTGGTGAAGCAAGAAGGGTATTTGGGTCAATATCAGCATAAAACTTTCCGCCGTCTCTCAATCTCTCGCTTCTCTGTCCTACTAGTCCCGTGAAGTTGAAGACTGGAAATGCATCATCTTCAACTTCACGGCCTTGCATTAATGGACAGCAGAAATTCCCATTCTACCCCTGGACCCCAGCCCAACGACCACCGCATCAAGCTCAACGTTGGCGGCAAGCTCTTCGAAACGACCTTATCCACGATCCAAGCCGGTGGACACGACTCTCTCTTAGTCGCCCTCTCGACCCGCTCCACCGACGACCCGGCCCCAGTTTTCATAGACCGCGACCCGGAGATATTCTCAGTCATCCTCTCTCTTCTCCGATCGAACGGCCTCCCTTCCACGGCTCGCCGATTCACCAAGCAAGAACTCGCCGACGAAGCCCTCTACTACGGCATCGAGTCGCACCTCAAGTCGGCGATGCTGCCGCCTCCCTTCTCCGGCATAGACGCCTCCATCGTCACCACTGTGCAGCCCACCTCCGACGGCTTCCCGTCGGCCATCACTGCCGGCGAAGACGGCTCCGTCTGGATAGCCCATGGCGGCCAGATATCCAGCTACGATTGGAATCTCAGTCATGCCGGAACGATCCGTACGCATTTGGAGGACATAACCTCGATTCGCCGAGTGTATCCCGAAATCGCCGCCGTAGGGTCCGAATCCGCACCCGGACTCCACTTCTACGATTTCTCCGGCGTAAAGAACCTCGGGTCGATCCACTGGAGGGACCCAGAAGATCCGAGAATCTACAAAGCCCGAGTTACCGCCATCGCCGACTCTCCGAGTTCGGTCTTCGGCGCGTTCGATTGCCCGTACAGAGAGAACTGCATCCTCGTGATTGACAAATCGACGCTGAAGATCGTGTCGGAGCTGAGCCGGCAGTCTGGCAGCTCGGCGAAGAACTTGGCCGTCGGAAAGCTGTCGTGGCTGCCCGAGTCGAGCTTGATTGTGGGGAGCTCAGTCACGTCCGGTGCGTTTGGGTACTCGGGTTATATCAGAATGTGGGACGTACGGTCCAAAGCTGTGGTTTGGGAGGCGGTGGAGCCAGGTTCGGGACGGAGCAGTAGGTTCGGGGACTCGTTCGCCGATGCTGACGTTGACGGGGAGGAGTCGACTCTGTTCAAGGTGTGTTCGAAGTCTGGGGATTTGGCAGTGGCAGATTTGCGTAAATTAGGGGATGATCCATGGGTTTATTTGCAAGACAAGAACCCGAGCTTGAAGACCACAAACGGGCGTGGCGATAGCAGTAGTGTACTTCGTTGTTACAGAAAGCAAGTGTTTGTGGGGAGAAATGGTGGGTTAGAGGTTTGGTCGAGACTGGGCCAAACAGAAAAGGCGGTGGGAAGAGAAAATAATGGGGTTTGTGAGGAGTGGAGTTATAGGAGGAATTTTGTAGATAAAGTGGAGGATTCTGAGAGAGGGATTATAAAGAAAATTGAAGGTGGTGGGAATAGACTCTTTGTTATTAGAGAAGATGTTGAAGGTATTGAGGTCTGGGAAAGCTCTCATTCTTCTGGTGCAATTTCAGTTTCGTGACTCTCTGTAATATCAATGTGTTAGTGTGTTACTACTGTAGTTTGAGTTTCTGGGCATTTTGATATTTGGACCAATTAACAACTCCAAGTCATTAGCCTTGAAGGCAAGTTCATATTAAGGAATGTCAATTCTGAGCAGTTTGGTTCTCTATCAAGTTGTAGCTCTTCACGAGATTGGAGGCTTTCTTTCATTGTGGAAGCACTTTGAGCACTTTAACATTTGATGAGGAAGTCTTGACAATTTTTGTTATTAGTACATTCCAGTAGTTGATTTTTTTGGTTCTGTGGCAGTTCTGTCTTGGGTTTACTTGCATGGTATGCTGGGTGGATGATGATAACATACTTAGCAAATGTACGGAAAGCTTAACTTCAGAGAAGCTGGCAACAGTCCTCAATGTGTTTGCAAGCATAATGTGCATCATGCCCTGACCTGCAATTTTCTTATCGACAATTTCATGGGTAATTTTTGGATGAGTTGCTTCCAGTCTCGTCTTTAGTGCAGTCAAATGAGCCCTGAATGCATGAATGATAAACTGAAGATCCTCTTGTACATGGTATTCGTTGTAATAGTCAAAGGATTTTCTGGTGAAACCTCATTAATTCACAGATGAGTAAATTGCAGAAGCACAAGAAGAAAGTGAACTGTTCATGGCTTTTGTTTGGGCAACTTGAGCAAGCTTCTGCTGCGCCTAGTTGGAGCCACAACACTGAATTACATAGAGCCATGGTTCATTAGGTTCGGGAGAGCAGCCAAAGGTATGGTGTTCTATGAACAAGTCAGGCAGCAGGGGAAGTAGCTTACAGTTGCGTTCAGGGTGTTGTAGCCTGTGCCTCCAATGATTTCCATATCTGTGAAAAGCATGATGCTGATTGCTGGTCTTCATTTGGAGCCTCACACCCATGAGTGATTTCTGATTGCTTTATTATTGCTTCACAAGTGGATACTCAGAGCCTAGATGTGGTGAAGAAACATGGGTTGATCAACTGGATCCATGAGGCCACCCCCATGAATATGTTCTGGCTTCTTACACAGTATCTTCCTCTTGGAGCCATCAACGATGCAATGGTGACATGAGCTTTGCTAGTTTTTTCAACAATCAGCTTCCTCCATCAATGAGCAGGTACATGGTTTACTTCTCAGTCGGTACATGAGGAACAGGAATCAGTGATGCAGATTGTTGTAGGTGAGATTAGTGAAAGAGGAGGCAAGCCAAGTTTGTTCAAACTTCCAAGACACTATAGACAGGAGTTTTGATAATTGTTATTGGACATTGGCTGTGTTTGTGTTGTCAATGATGTTTCGAACATCTTTGTGGCATTTTTGTGGGATTCTGGAGAATCAAAATCAGACAACCATGAAGCGAGGATTTTGCAGATAATGTACAATGTTGTTGCTTTGCCTAGATGTGGAATCCTGTGTACCCAGTAATTGAGTACATTATATTGAAATGTTTTGTTCTTTCTTTTTCTTGTAATTCAGACCTTGAAATTGGATATTATTGTTTCATTTGGTGTGCATGTGATTAAGAATTATCTTTTGCAATTTTGACTATTGTGGGAACAACTTGGATCTTCCCAATATCTCCATCACGACCATCACCATGAACCGTTCTTTGAGGTGGTGCCATACCTGCAACTTTAAACCTTGCTTTGGCCGTTTCAATATGCCTCAACTTAATTAACTAATTTATCAGTCTTTAAACTCTTTATTTTATAGAAAGTCAGAAACCAATATGCTAAGGATAACTCAGTGATAGCTTGGCTAAGTTTTGATTTCACGTCTGTACTGTCTAGTTGTCATACATACTTGACTGGGCGAAGTAAACATTTCCTGTAGGAATGTCAACTATCATTTGTGTGGAAGTACATGCGCCCAAGTTGACTTCCATTTGTAATCAGTGAAATCTCAATGGTTTTCCTTACATCTAACTGTTTAAGTTTTGGGATTGTTAAGAGTTTCCTTTAAGGATGTAGGAAGATTTTGTTTCCTGAAGTAGGTTGTCAGAGCAGAATGTCAACTTCTGGAGTTAAGACAACAATATCACTGTATCATACTTACGCGGAAGGTCAGAACATGACTCATTCCTCAAAGTTATATAATATCACTTCGAAATTTCTTCTTCTAAAATCTCTATATATATCATGCATATGATTGCTGTCTCAATAGCCTCTCTCTCTCTCTCTTGCTCTTTCTTTTGCTCTGCACAACCTTATTTGGAGTCTTGCTTTTCACAAATTTGGATGTATAAGGTTGTACTAAATTATTGAGAATAACATTGCCATTTTGATTAATTTGCAAGACTGCAAGTATTTGGAGAATGTTTAAATCATTGGAGAAACTCTTTTAGGCTGCTTTTCTTTCTTTATTCTTTCTCGTTTTCCTCCCAACTTCCCATCTCAGAAGGTGAGCTATACGGTATTTAGAAATGGTTTCTTTGGTGAAGATCACCGGTAATTATCTGAACTACATATCCTTTGAGTCACTACTTCATATATGTTTATATCAACCCAAATTTCTAAATATGATTTTATTTCATCATAACAATTTTTTCTTTCTATTTCTTTCTACTCTTTCTTTTAATTGTAGTTCTGATGTGGGCGGATATACTCGCCGCATATGCGATGTGGATGACCATGGCATACTTAACTGATGTATGGAAGCTCAATTTCACACATGCCGCCGCAATTGTCAATGTGTTTTGGGGCTTGGTGACCATAATGCCAGTAGGCATGCAATTTCTTGTGGATGCTTTCATGGGTAACTTTTGGATGCTCATACTCTCCAGTTTTTCCTACAGCGCTGTAAGTATCTCTCAGTCACAAATTCACTGTAAATCTGTTGTTAAGCATGCAGAATATATATGATGTAATCATTTTGGATTGCAGGGGTTAGGTTTTTTGTCAATGTCAACACCACCAGTTCTTGCTGGGGCAACAGGCACTTGCAGTGCATATGAGCCCGAGTGCATTGGCCAAGGACAAAAGATCCTCTTTTACACAGCAGTAGCTCTAATAGCTGTGGGAATGTCTGGTCACTTAACCTCATTAAGTACATTCATTGGTGAGCAGTTGATGGCATCAGAATCAGACCTTGAGGAGGGCATGTTCTGTCTGTTTTTCATGAGCTTCTTTATGGTGGTGCTTGTCCCTATAGCTGGAGTTATAGCAATTACCTTTATAAAGCCTTGGTCCATTAGGTTTGGGGTCCCAGCCATTTGTACCTTGGTAGCAACACTTATTTTCTTGACTGGTTCATGCTCATACCACACTGTTAGAGCACAAGGGAGTCCGCTCACAACTGTTTTTAGGGTCTTTGTGGCCTCTGCCTCCAATATATTCAGGAGACGCCCGAGAGATGCTTCTCAGCTCTATGAGAGACATGATGATGATAATCGTATACCTCATACTCGTCGCCTCAGGTTTTGCCTCTCTCTCTCTCTCTCTCTCTCTCTCTCTCTCTCTCTCTCATAAGCGCGCACTAAGCGCGCACAAACACTAGCACACATTGCAAAATTGGTTTGGATTCTCTACTGATAATTTTTGTTCTGGTATTATGCTTATGTCCAAAACCATGTTGTTTTAGGCTTCCATTAAGATACAAGCACAATAACAACACAAAAAACATAAGTAGAGGATTCTATCTTAGATAATGGCACTCTTGCAACATTTATAAACATTTAAAACACCTCGAAATACGAGCTGAAATTCTCAAGGAATGACTTGAGATACCCTAAGGAACGACTTGAGAAACTCTACGATATGAATTGGGAAGCGTCAAAACATGACTTGGAATATCATTAGATACAATTTGAAATGCACCAAGGGTATAAACATTTAAAATACCTCGAGATACAAATTGAAATTCTCAAGGAACGACTTGGGATGTCTCAAGTAATGACTTGAGATGCTCTAAGGAACAACTTGAGAAACTCTAGGATATGACTTGAGAAGCGTCAAACATGACTTAGAATGTCATTAGGTACAATTTGAAATGCACCAATAAGATAAACTTTTAAAATCTCTCGAGTTATGAACTAAAATTTTCAACGAATGACTTGTGATTTCATAAAGAACGACTTGAGATACTTTGACTTGGGAAGCGTCAAAGTATGACTTTAAATGTTACTATATGCAATTTGAAATGCAGCAAAATTATAAACATTTAAAATCGCTCGAGTTGTGAACTGAAATTTTCAAGAAACTACTTAAGATAGCTTAAAGAACAACTGAAGATGCCGTAAGGAACTACTTAAGAAACTCTAGAGTATGATTTGTGAAGTGTCAAAACATGACTTGGAATGTCATTAGGTATAATTTGAAATGCATTAAGGGTATAAACATTTAAAATACCTCGAGGTATAAACTAAAATTCTCAAAGAACGACTTGAGATATCTTAAGAAACGACTTGAGAAACTCTAAGATATGACTTGGAATGTCAATATGTACAATTTGAAATGCACCAAGACTATAGATATTTAAAATCACTCGAGTTACATTCAAACACATTTTGCAGACCCCTTGGGTCGATCAAGTCTCTTTTAAATATATAGGTCGATCTCTATTGTAGTGTATTTGTCATACCTGCAATGAAAAGGATTAAAGACAGCTCAATGGCAGTGACATCTTGGCAAGCTAGTCTATATATGTTATATGTTTAGACTTATTAATAACGAGTTAGGTAGCTAGCTAACTTAATCAAAAGAAATAATATTTCAGTTCTTAAATTTAAGGAACAATATATATATATATATATAAGATCAAATAATTCAATAAGATTGAGATGAAATAAATTAGCTAGTTAATTACTTGAGTAGACCAACTGATCGAATATTAATTTTCTGCAGAATATATGGTCTTCTTTTAAAAACAATATAGGCTTTGCTGATTTAGATGTGAATGTCCGGAAATGATGTTAGATCCCATGTGCAGTCAATGAATTTGCTATACTAGCCAGAAATGTGGTTTCTGAATAGCTATGATGCAGATCTTTGGTAATCAAACCTGCATATACATACCCTTTGAGTTACTATATACAGTTGTTAATTATAAGAGAAGAGATGACCCCGATGATGGGTAAAATAAGAGTAAATTACAATTATATCCTTCTTAAACTATACTCGTAACATTTTTTGTTCTCGGGGTTTTAGTGTCTCTGAGAGGGTTTTAGAGAGAACAGAAATCCGAATAATATCATCGGAGCCCAGATCGAAACATCGCCATGGACGTTATAAAGACTCAGCAAATATCAGCGAGGCCCATCGAGAAGGTCATAGTTCACCCGCTGGTGCTGCTCAGCATCGTCGACAACTACAACCGAGTCGCCAAGGACACTCGCAAGCGAGTCGTCGGCGTCCTCCTCGGTAGCTCCTATAAAGGCGCCGTCGACGTCTCCAACAGCTACG
The DNA here is from genome assembly GCA_003254865.1 of Dryas drummondii. Classification (NCBI taxonomy): domain Eukaryota; kingdom Viridiplantae; phylum Streptophyta; class Magnoliopsida; order Rosales; family Rosaceae; genus Dryas; species Dryas drummondii. The sequence continues at coordinate 411,306 of QANW01005268.1, forward strand.
CAGGTCCGATATTCTCAATTCCCTCAATTCATATTTACCGCATTACTCCCAATTTACTTCCTCGTTAGGTTTAGATCCGAATTTCTTCAATTAATTGCAGCATTTGAGATTTCGGTATTTTGGGTTTTGGTTGAGTCTGAAGGGACACTATGTTCGTGATTCCAATTGGAATTATTGTTTAATTTTCTGGATGAGTGATTTAGTGGGTTAGGGTTTGCATAGCTAGGGGCCAATGCGGTTAGGCTTTTGGGCTTTATTTTGTTCTAATTGAAAATTCCAAAATTTTGGTCATAATTATATACTTATTATTGTTTCTTAATTTTTGATTTTGTTTAAATTATTTTCATGTTCAGTGCCCTTTGAAGAAGATGAGAAAGACCCTAGCATTTGGTTTCTTGACCACAATTACCATGAAGCAATGTTCTCAATGTTCAAGAGAATAAATGGTGATTTCTGTTTAACTTTTGCGTAAATATGGATGTTTCTTCCTTTTTTCTTCCCCTTGCCCTTTTTTCTAGGAGCTATTAGTAATGTCTTTATGTGAATATTTGATCAATTTCAGCCAAGGAGCACGTGGTAGGTTGGTATAGTACCGGGCCGAAACTAAGAGAGAATGATCTTGATATTCACAGCTTATTCCACAAGTAAGATCATGTAAATCAATACATGTGTGCATGTAGCTCCACTGTGAATTGTCTAACATGTGCTTCTTTTTCTCTCTTATGTCATTCTGTTCAATGTATGGATGGGGAGTTGTGCATATTGTAACATACAAGTTTTGATGGGGGAGTAGGAAACACCATCATGGCTTGTCATTTAGATCAATGCATGAATGCTATAATACATACTCTTGGCGAGCTTGGAATACATTATTGTTGTCTGCACTTTCTTTTTTCTTTTCTGAAAAATCAAATGCTTGTTGGTATGTAGCTATGCCCCAAATCCTGTCTTGGTCATTATTGATGTTCAGCCTAAGGAGCTGGGAATACCCACCAAAGCCTACTATGATGTTGAGGAAGTTAAAGAGGTAACAATGCGTTTACATGTCCTTATCTGGCTGGTCTCCTGATTGAATGTTGAGGAACAAAGTTACTCTTACATTTCTGACGAGCTATTTCATATAGACTCCAATGCAGCTAACTTAAAGCTTGATAATGTTAACAGAATGCAACCCAGAAAAGCCAGAAGATTTTTGTTCATGTGCCCTCTGAAATTGCTGCTCATGAGGTTGAGGAAATTGGTATGTCCTACTGTCCTAGTATGAATAGTTGCATTTACTTGATAACAATAGTCCCTGTTAAAAAAACTTAGAATATGCAAGTTGATTTTTTTTTTCCTTCAGTAATTTTTTTTCCATCCTTAATCTACTAATTGTGTTCTTTGTTATTTATCAACAGGAGTGGAACACTTACTACGGGATGTGAAGGATACAACCATCAGTACACTTGCAACTGAGGTCTTTCATTAAATCATTTTTTTGGTGTCTTATTTTATTTTATTATTTTAAGGATGTGGTCGATTTGACTTTCAACTATAGTGAAAAACTTGAGACTTGAATCTTTATTAATGTTTCCGGCTGAAAAAAATAAAATAAAAATTATTAGTGTTAAAAACATCTCTTATTTTAATGAATTTGAAGGAACACATTTGCCTTTCTTTATGTACAGGTTACCGGAAAACTGACTGCTCTAAAGGGTTTGGATGCACGGTTAAGAGAAATACGCGGTTACCTAGATCTTGTTGTTGATGAGAAGCTTCCACTAAATCATGAGATACTTTACCATTTACAGGTAGGCTTTTCTTTACTTATTTGTATGTTAACATCTCTCTCATTTTGGTTATACCTCGTTTGGTGTATTGTTCTTCCCATATACTCACTTTTGTTACTTTTCTTCCAGATTTATCTATTATAAAATTAAGTATATTTTGATGAAGTGAATTCATTGTTTCCATCCATGTTTTTTTTGGTTGAAATTGCAGGATGTGTTCAATCTACTTCCAAATCTCAATGTGGCTGAGTTAATCAAGGCATTTGCAGGTATGTCTAGTGTGTTTAGTTAGTTCCTCATAATTTTGGTCTCTTCTGTTTAATTTTGCCTTTCTTTATAAACTTTTAATCTATATTTTCTTTTTCTTTTTTTGGCAGTAAAAACAAATGACATGATGTTGGTTATATATCTTTCTTCTCTCATACGAAGCGTCATCGCCCTCCACAACTTGATCAACAACAAGGTAACATGCCTTTTCTAACTCTTGTTCTATTGGCCACTAGCATACATCCACACCACACAGGTTTGAATTTGATTCTGAGGGGTTAGGATTCCCTTATCTCTCTCCTTTTCCCTCCTTTTTGGCTCTCTGTCAGCTCCACTTAAGAAACACCCTGTAGGAGTCAATCACCTCCTGTTAAGGTCCCTTTTCACTGGAATACACAGTTGGTTGGTCCAACAACCATTGGATAATCGCTGCTGTACATGAGAAAGAAAAAAATAGTTAACAGTAGCCCTGAACAAGATTTTGGTTAACGCTATTTTATTCCATACACAAATAACAATACAAAACCATTAGCCTTGTGAACCCCCAGTAGGTTAGACAATATGGTTTGGGGATGGGATAGTGTACTCATGTTTTTGCCTCTTAACTAATGAGAATACAATACTTTTAGATTGTAATTTAAAAGATATGTTGCTTTTAACTCTTGTAACCCCCCAAAAGGTCAGATAAAAAACGAGTTGGGAATGAGAGAGTGTGCTCACCTTTACACCTCTTAACAAATGAGAATTAGAGTATGGTACTTTTGAATGGAATTTAAAAGGCTATTCTAGCCTTGTGGCGGATTGAATGACATTTCTCTATGCTTTTGTTTTTCAAATCTGGTTTTCAGATGCTAAACAAAGAACATGAGAAAGCTGAGGATGCAAAGCCGGCAACAGTCCCGTCTGTCAGTGGAAGCTGAAGATCATTATTTTACTGGTGAATTGGGGTTTCAGCCATGACAAGCTCAAGCTTTCAACGGGGAGCCAATTCGATCTGTTACTTTTTGAGGCTCTTTATTGAGAATTTTGTATACTTAATATCGACAGGAGTTGCAGGTTGAGATACCTTTGTCATTGATTTGTTATACGATGTTAATAACTGTTTCTTTAGCATTTAGTACCATGCTTAATTACACTACGTGTAGAGACTCCTGATAAAATGTCTCGATTGGCCATTGTTTGCAACTTTGCATGCCTGTTCTAATATCACCTAATCATATTGTTAAGGCCATTTTATTAAGCTATCCATATTTCTCTCGCTGGTGGATGTTCTATGATGTAATGATATGAACTGCCATCAGTTGTAACTTGAAAGACATCCCCTGACTTTGCCTTTAAATGCACGTTTTTGTAAGACGCAAGGGCGTTCTGCATTAGAATGCATAAAAAGAACTGAATAAAAGGAGCTCATGAAATTGGACAATCTGCAAGAGTTCAATATTTTGCATTGACCTTCAACAAGGTAGATTCATATTAATAAACGACCAAAGCAAACCTTAAATCTGCATAAATATACCCCTTCATGTAATGAGAGCTAGCAATTATCCTAACATTAGTAACTTTAATAAGTTAAAAGAGTATTATGAAAGAAATTGAAATAACGTGGTCAACATTAAAATTAAGCTCAAATAACGTGGTCTAAAATGTAATTTGGCCTTATTTTTATTGGGTATAAAGAAACTACATGTCGTTAGGTTGATATCGGCATGTCGTTTTTGTATATCGTCTTCAACCAAAGCCCAATGCGGAGTGAGATCAATGAATGAATGAGAGGGTTTAGGGTTCTTCTACACTGAGCTCGAGCAAATTACCAACTCCATTGATTCTGTGAAAGCAAAGAAGCTGAAACCTGTCGTGGCGGTGGTGAAGAAGCACTGAGAATAGCCAGCAGAGTTGCTACACTAAGAGATGGGGAAAGCTTCAAGGGATAAGAGGGACATCTACTACCGAAAAGCTAAAGAGGAAGGGTGGCGTGCTCGCAGTGCCTTTAAGCTCCTTCAGATAGACGAGGAGTTCAATATATTTCATGGAGTCAAGCGTGTCGTCGATCTCTGTGCTGCCCCTGGTAGCTGGAGTCAGGTATCCTCTTCTCACTTGTGTAATTCCACTCGTTATTCATTAAAATCCAATTCCAACTTCATTATCATTGAGACCCAAGTATTTATTTATCATGTTGTTTTGTTTAGGTTTTGAGTAGGCAATTGTATCTCCCAGCAAAGCTTTCATCCGATTCAAAGTGAGTTATCAACTACTACTACTACTAGTAGAAGAATACTAAAAGAGCAAGACCTTAACTTTGTACTTCATCCTTAATTTCAGGGATGATGCTGATCTTCCCCTTATTGTAGCTATTGATTTGCAGCCCATGGCTCCAATTGAAGGTGTTATTCAAGTGCAGGGTGATATAACAAATGCCCGAACTGCTGAAGTGGTAATCATCAGCTTACATTTTCGACATTGTTTGTTTCATACCATAGCATGTGGATAGTATGATAAATGTATTTTGTCATCCATTCTTTCTCTGACTTTTGTTAACCCTTTAGGTCATTAGACATTTTGATGGTTGCAAGGCTGACCTGGTTGTGTGTGATGGTGCTCCGGATGGTATGCAACATTTGTGGTTTTAGCGGTCCACCTCTATATTTTTTTCATTTATAATTGATATTTGATTAAGCTTACTTTAACCCAAGTTCTGATTTTCAGTTACTGGCCTTCATGACATGGATGAATTTGTTCAGTCCCAGCTGATACTAGCAGTATGTATCCTGGTTCCTTTACATAATAACAAAGTCCTTCCGATGCAATTTATCATCATAAGTTTGCATGCTAATTACCAGTTTTACAAGGAATATAAAAATTCATATGGTGGCTATGCTCGTTAATCTATATCACATTCCATCTTTCTAAACTAACTATTTCATGGAATTTGTATTATATTGATACCAGCTGGTGGATCTTCCTTGCAGGGTTTGACAATTGTTACTCATGTACTCAAAGAAGGTGGTAAATTTATTGCAAAGATATTTCGTGGAAAGGATACAAGTCTTCTGTACTGTCAGGTAGCTTTAAAGCTCCCAAACTTGGGTGTCTAATTAAACTTGTTACAAATATATATATTTCTGCAGTTTTTTTTATTTTTGGTGACAAGAATCACAGTTTCATGGAATGACCTTGTTGTTTTGCTCATTTTGTTTCAGCTGAAATTATTTTTTCCCATAGTGACTTTTGCAAAACCAAAAAGCAGCCGGAATTCCAGCATAGGTAAACAGATTGGACTTCAATTTTTTTCTTTAGCAGATTACTTTAGTAGGCATGTTGAGTAATAAGGTGTATCTTCTGATTTATCATGTAGTCATTTGAGAGCTAAAATTCGGACAAAATGGATTTTGGAATGTGGTTGTGTGAAAAAACAAGGTTGTTTTTGGTTATTTGTATAATTTGAAATTAAAATATACTTATATTGTGGATATATAAATGCCACATGAAATGGAGCAAAATGATCTGCATTCCATGTGATATTATATTAAAATCCCATCCCCTTCTAAGTGTCATACAGCATGCGCTTGACTCTTACAATATTCTGCATTTAGTAACAACATGACATGGTGGTAAGCGTCTGTCGTGTCACAACTAATGCTGTTATTGTTTTTCATACAGAGGCCTTTGCAGTTTGTGAGAATTATTCCCCTCCTGATGGATTCAACCCTAAGGATCTGCATCGCCTCCTAGAAAAGGTTGGAAGTCCCTCAGGAGCAGATGATTTAGGTATATCAAATATTCCACATTGATATATATTGAGACTGTTTTGTTCACAAGATTAGTATATTGATGGGTTTCTTAGAAATCTTTGTGATGCATAATGAATTTGTACAAATAGTCACTGTTCAAACTTCAAATGAGGAGTAACAGCTTCATTTTGTTTTTGGATTTTTGTTAATTAATTTGGTTTTATGTTGCCATATTAATGTCATTACCTCTTTTAACATGGCAGATTGCAGTAGTGGGTGGTTGGAAGGGCCAAACAAGGTGTATATTCCATTTTTAGCTTGCGGTGACCTCAGTGGGTATGACTCTGACCGATCATATCCGCTGCCTAAAGATGCCCAGGGTACTTACCGGAGCTTGGATCCTATACAGCCCCCAATTGCCCCTCCTTATAAGAGAGCTCTAGAAATGAAGAAAGCTTCCAGCCAGGGCATCACAGAGCTTGAGAAGCTTTCCTTGGAATCTTGACACATTAGTTATTGTATCTCTTATACACAGGATCAAACAAATTAGTGATTGTTTTAGATACCGTACAATTTGAATTATAGATGGGTGTATGTCCCAATTTTTTAGACAATTATTATTGATCTTTTTTTTTTTTCTCTTTTGTAACAGTGTGTATGTCTCACGAATGTCTGATTAATCTTGAGTTATTCTCTCTAATCTCTAATAACTATGATCTTCATGAGTTTGGCAATGATGTTATGTAGTATTCAAACAGCACTAGACAGTATGTTCTTCACCATTCATCGAATATCGGATCTTCGGAAGCAACGCAATGATAAGGTGGCTTCTGATTGTGGGCTTGCGTGCTTCTATATACACTGGTATCTACAAGGCAAATTGAGCTGCTCTGCTTTGTTGGGTCAAAAGATTGAAATAAAGTAGACATAAAGTGGGATATTCATTAAGTTGAAGAATTGTGGTCCTGACAGCAGCAACCTTTGAATTCTGATAAGGCAAAAGAGGCACGGGACTCTAGGGCCACAGGCCCACAGCCCATTTTGAGAAATGTAAGCATCCGACCGATATCCATGAGTTGTTAACTTGGTATCAAGTTTGGTACTGATAAAATATTCGACAGGTAGTTTCAGCTTGGAGAATAAGCAGTGTAATTAAACTTCTACTTTTTCATTAAAAATCCCATTAGATTGTAATGCATTATTTATACTATTTCCTTTGCTTTGTTAGACGGTTTTAAGGAGAGCTTCAATGTAGATGGCATCTGCTTACCATACCATATGCTCGAGAGTCGAGCATTAACACAGCGCATATATAGTATAAACACAGCACGTCAGCACATATGTAAACATGTGTGTATGTTAGGGACATGAGAATGTTGGACACTAAATATGAATTCAGGGATTAGCCAGAATTAAAAGAAATTATGTAAAAAATTCACACCAGAATCCAGATGGTGTGATTTGCACTCATATTATGTATCTTTTTCTACATGTCACAGATAAAATTTTCTTGCATCAACCGAAACACTATATTTTTTTTTAACTTTTTATGAACATTAATTTCTTCTACAAATCTAATTAATCAACAAGAATTTGAAGTAACTGAATTTGTTCTCTGCAGAGAAGAAGCCGAATTCAAGAACTCGATGCAGTCCTCCAAAGCTTCAGCTCGATGAGACTCGATGGGATCTGATACAGAGCGTGACCTTGTCAGGTTGGATGAAGACACCTTCCGTGAAGTCCTCTTTCTTGCAGACACAACACACACCACCTTAGCCCTGAGGCTGCGTAGAAATTTGATGGGTGAGCAGAGTACTTTTGTATCTTTGAGCAGCCTGAAGGCCCAAATTCCAGTGACCCTGTTCCTGGTTCCACCTACTCTGGTGCCACCACCATGTTTCAGGTACATAATTGGCTTTTCATTCACATCAGGACTGAAACTCACCCTCTTGCAAACTTTCCGTGACATAGTTTTAGAGAGAGAGAGAGAGAGAGAGAGAGAGAGAGAGAGAGAGAGAGAAGGGGGTGCTAAAGGGTTATAAGCCAAAAACGACACCAAGTTATGGAAGATGGGTTGAGGAAAATTTGTGAGCAGAGAAGACAGTTGGGTTTGGTTATGGGGAGTATTTATATATGAAGAGATTAATGATATTGAGGAAAAGAGAGAAAAGGAAAAAGAGGATAGACAGAATGAAAAAGAAAAAGAGAGGAATGGGGGTTCTGGCTGGAACTGAAAATGATAAATGGTACTATAGTAGTGTGTTTGTGTTAAAAGCATATGCTGGGTTTGACCGACTGCAAGACAAAGCAATAAGCGTTTGGTTGACGCAGTCACTGCTTTCATATATATAAGCCTGCATCTGCATGAGCCACGCACATGGCGTATGTGATGTAAGCTAAATTAATTAAAATAGATTAAGCCGCTTTTTGTGCAGGCCTGCCTCTGAAATTGGTTAACTATATCAAAACTCATGAGGTGCTAATTATTCGCAATCAGCTGGCATTAATGGTGGGCAAGGTATGAACAGCAGGAAAATTGAATGTACTAATTACTAGGGGAGATTGTGAAGGGATCAAGAAAATGGGAAATGGGTTTTGGTCAAAAAGGAAAGATTCAAGTGGTGGAGCCGCAAGTAAGAGGAAGACAAGAGTGAGAGGTTTTAAAGGAGGGAGCAATAGAGACAACCACTTGATACTCTTCTCATCTCAGCATTGCTTTTTAGGTGGTCTCTGCACTCTGCAGGGCCTACCCTACCATTCCCTACGCCCTACGGTTGTCCATCTCGATTCTGTTTAATATCACAATTCAAGAGATCATGGCCCATTGTTTTTGACAGAGAGAAAGAGAATCTGTTTGAATATGGAGGAGGTAGAAGAGATTTGGGTTTGGCGTGAATATTAGGGAACTTTATTTTCTCCTCTTCTTTTTAACATCTTTAGCAGAGGAAAAAAATTCCTGTCGAAGAATCTGTACTTCTTTTGACTAGGTGATAAAAAAAAGTTCCCAGTTCCCAATATGTGGATTGCATATTCAGTCTAACTGTCTAAGACACAAGAGCTCATTCCACTGTTTACAATACAAGGAAACATCATTAATATTGGGTTCATCTTCATGGTGAATTGGTGATGCCATTTGTAAAATCAAACATGTCAAAGTCTGGGTTCAAAGTTCGAAGTCTCCTTTGAATCCCTTGACGTTCTCTGTCATGGGATGTCAAGTCAGCAATTTGATTTGTTATCACAATCTAATGAAGATGAAACACTTGGTATTGTCTCACAATTCAATAAATTACTAACTTAACTAATTTTAGTTGGTATAATCAAAGGGAGAGCACACGTACGTATCTCTTCTTCATTGGATTGTGACACTAGGTCAAATTACTGACTTGGCATTCCCGTGACAGGAAGCTCTTCTCATCACTTGCCGTTGGATAGTCTTTTCAGTCATTTAATGCATTTAGATGGGACAAAGGAATATGGGCTGACTACGGTGGTCCATTCAAAACTAGACTATAAAGATGCTGCTGCTGATAGCCTGATGCAATAGTTGGACCACAAATTAAGTGGCCCATTTATGTTGGGCTGATCCTTAACATCTCATGCTTTGATGGGCTGGGCATAGTCTAATAATATATGGGCTCCAATCTCATGTCCATTTTCATTCTGGGTAAGAGAACTAAATTACTACCCACATTTTCTTTCACCGTATATTAAGCTTGTGTAGAAGTCTTCACTAGAGAGAAATTTTTACTCTTTCTTTTTTTTGGTACAAGAGGGGCGAAGCCTAAAGGAAAACCTAAACAACTACAACTCTAAGACAAGGAGTACCAAGAGCATCAACAGAAAGTAAGGAGCAGACCTCATGAGGGGGGAAATCAAACCAATAAACACCCAAATCCCTTCCCACACTTAAGGAGGCTAAATGATCAGCACAAAAATTTTTCTCACGATGTACAGAAATTTTTACACTTTCAATAAAAGCTTGTGTTTGTTTCCAAAATAACAACAATCAGCAAACAAAATCTACATTAGTCTTAATTTTCATGTTAATTTGCTGCAGACAGAAAATATGCAACATGTAATTGATTTGTTACCAGGAATCATTCTTGCAACTCAAATATGTATTCCCACATGGTCCTCTCAAGTTGATATTTATATTCATCAAAATTGCAGGCATGACCTTGAGAGCTGATTTCATAATTAATTCAATCGTTGTTTTCTTCACCCAAGAGGAAAGCCTTGCGAGTTGCCAGACAGAAACATCCAAAACTCAGTTGACATTGGCACATTGCTTTCAAGCAATTTGTGTGCATGTGAAACTTCTTCTATTAACTCCTAATGGATTTCGATACCAGCATATCTCATTACGTAATTAAACAAGTTATGTTTGTAATAATGACTAAGATCACTTAATAAAAATAACGTTTCTATATGCACCCAAAAAAAAACGTTTCAATGGAAGTTGGACCAATATTGCATTATTTGGGTGCGACCCACATGGATAATAGAATAAACCATAAAAAGGATATGCAAAAGAATATGTTATAATTCTAAGGATATATCTGAAGCTCTTCCGTTTATTGCACATTGACTAGGATTAGGTTATTAAAATATCATTGTTAACAAGGGATTTGAAAATATGAAAGTATTTATATGAATATGAATTAAATTGTAAATGATATAGGTTCAAATGCACAATTATTTATGATTCATTTATTTTGATGCTAGTTTCTTGATCTCGTTTGTTTTTTCTTTGAGTTAAGAAAAATTCTGCAATATAAACATATTTTTAATTCTTAAAGAATAATAAATTTATTTTTCACTAATAAGGTATAAGTTTCGCTATTATTATATATTTTACGGTGTTTGTACCATGGACGGCTTTTAGGGCAAGATAGGTTTTCTCTTTTTTAAATTATTTGATTTGATTGTTTTAAAAGTCATATTCAACAGGATAAATAATGAAGGAATAATTTTAGTAAAAGTACTCTAACTATATCTCTAGTCGCAAATGAAAATGCCACATTTAATTTGTTCCAATTAAGGATTCCAAACTTTCTGTTTACCTCAATTAAGAGTTTTTAGTCAAAAATACCAGTTTCGAGGGGCAAAAAGTCGTTTTACTTAAATAATTATAAAAAATAAAAGTCATTATAAAAAATCATTTAAAAATAAAACTAATTATTAAAAAAAAATCCACAAACCTTCCCCCGCCCCGCCCTTCTCCTCTCTCTACCTCATTTTCTCTCTCATCTCTATGCCTCTCCTCTCTTTCTCTCTGCCCACCTACCCAGCTCCCCTCCAGCCCCAAACCCCCAGCCTCGACCCATCTGTCCCCTATACCCAGACCCCACCTCAACCTCACCCTACCCCAGGCCCAACCCCGCCACACCCAACCCCAGCCTCGCCACACTCAGGCCCGACCCTTCCCACCCACACCTCCTTCCTTCTCTGATCAACACCCAACTCATCGTCCTTATCCTCTTGATTCTTTTGAAGCACCAACTGTTTAGGAACCACCACTTGATAATTGGTGGTCTAGAAAGAGTTGATGACGTCGAGCATAGAGACCCGGTTTTGGAGGCAAGCAATGTAGTTAGGTGGGTCGGGAATAGGGATGGCCATTTTACCCATGGGTTTGGGTACCCGCGGGTACCTACTCTATTAGGGTAGTGTGGGTATGGGTAATTGGGTAATGGGACGGGTATGGGTATACATGTTAATACCCGTATAAAAAATAAGCGGGTATGGATAATACCTGTGGTTTACCCAAACCCTCTATTTTAATTTTTTTTTATATCATTAAATTCAAGTATAATGAACCTGAAATTTAAATTTAAATTGCAATTAAACTAATGAATGAAAAAAAAAGAAAAAAAAAAAGAGGAAAACAGAAAAAACAAATGGATCAATTAAACTGAAAAACGTAAATTAATTGATCAATTTCTTTTTTTGGTCGAAAACTAATGGATCAATTAAACTGTTGCAATATTTGATATATTGCAACATGATTGAAGTAGGGAGAGGAGCTTGGCCAAAAAAATAAGAAGTAGAGAGCGGAGATAGGAGAGAGAGAGAGAGAGAGAGAGAGAGAGAGAGAGAGAGAGAGAGAGATACGTTATATAATTGTAATTGTTCATAATAATATGTAAGTATGTAATTATGTACTGTAAGAATGGCAAAAAAAAAATTATGTACTGTAAGAGCTGATCTAAAAAAAAAAAANGAAATCAGGAAAAAAAAAAAACTGGAATGATGGATTTTTGGGTTGGGTTTGGGTAACCTATTACTTTGGTAGGGCGAGTAAGGGTAATATCCATTATACTATGGGGTGGGTTACGTGGGTATGAGTTTGATAAATTTTTCACTTAAATGGGTTTGGTTTTGTGGGTATCTGCCCGCTTGGTCAAATGGTCATCCCTAGTTGGGAATCAAAGTGTCTAGGTGGGTGGAAGAGTATTCCTTCAATTCTTGGTTCCAGGGATGGCCGTACAGCTTATGGATGATGCAATGGAAGAGGCCTTAGTGGCTCAAGTCGGCCTTGGTGGGGTCCACCGGGACTAGATCGATCCTTCTTTGCTTCGCATGTTCCACCAGGGAGGGTTGGATGAAGCTCTGCTCCTTGTTCGTTGAGAAGGCGTATCCGATACGATACCGTTGGGCCGCTTCTACTTCTGAACCTGATGACAAATTTGGCATTTTGGGATTTCGAAGTTGTGGGAGTCAGGGGAAGGGAAGAGATGAGTGAGGAGGGTGTTGGGCTTGGCGTGGTAGTGTGGGGGCTGACCGAAGAAGGGAGGATTTGTGGATTTAAAAAAAAAAATTTTTTTATTTTTTATAATTTTTTGGGTAAAAAGACATTTTAACCCCTCAATTGGTATTTTTTGACAAAAAATCCTTAATCAAGCTAAAAAGAAAATTTGAGATCCTTAACAAGACAAAGAGAATATTATCTTCAACTGCGACAATAAGTATAATATGAGTTTTTTTTGCTAAAATTATCTCAACATTGAGAACCAAATGAGTAGTGGGGGAGGGACACAGCATCAAACCATCAAGAAAATGCCACTTGTATAATGCCGGGTTCCAACCATGCATGCGACCATTTTTGCCAAATTCTCAGCAGCCCAAAGTAAAAGTGTAAATGACAACAGATCCAAGATGGTTTTGAATGCTTTTAACATATCATCTCATAAATATAGTAATGTAAATTAGTAAATCCGAAAATTGGTAAGAGAAAAAGAATATGGGTGGGGATGTTTTGGCACTATATAGGCTAGTCTCAGTGATACTGACAAGATAGGGATTTGTCTAAACATGGCGGTGGTTGTGTTTCACTGTTATATATGGTCGATGGAGGTGGGATCCTAAACTGTGTTTTTACCCGTTTCTTTCTCATTCCCATGATTTTTTTTTATAGTTTAAATTAATTTATCACAAAAATATTACTGATAAGAGGTTTTCTCTGATGCACAAAAATACTAATAAATCCAATTCTAAACGCAACATAATTTTAATTAATTATTTTATTCTTTCTAGAATTTAGACTAACCACAAAGACTTCTCTTAACATTTTTTTATATTTTATATATGTTTTATATCAAAATACGTTATTAGATTGTCGAAAGCTTAATTGGATTGCAAGAAAACACCTTAAATAAAATCATTGTAATACATACACGTAATTGTAAAATAATGCTCATGAGTCATGATACATTGATACACCACAACAGATTATTTTCCTTTCTTATCACTTGGAAAAAAGAGTAAACTATGTGCCCTGTTAAAATTAGGCTATTCCTTTATTTATTAAAATTTCTTTTTTCTAATAAATTGAATTCTGCCAAGATATTTTTTTCTTTATTTTTTCAATTGTCGAATTATGTAAAGATTGGGTATGCAAGAAATTGACCCAAGAGCGTGTGTAGGAAACAACAATTAAGAAAGGAAGAAGAAGAAGCAAGCAACCAAACTCAACTTCTCAACTCTCAAACTAATAAGGAATTGGGGAAGCATATACTGAGAGAGCTTCCATTCGATACCTGCTTATGAGAGAATATCCATTGCCAAAGTCGTTCCAGGTCCTCTAGATTCCTTGCAAATAATTCACATATGCACCCACTTTTCCAATCGAATATATCCCACAATTTTTTTTCTAACAAAAGCCCCTTCAACTTATCCCACCTCTTATATTACACTACACTCAATCATGGTCACCTCTGCTTCTCTCTCTATAAATCCCTCTCTCTCTCCTCCCTCTTTTTCCATAGCCACAGCCACTTCCACCACATCATCTTTTTCTTTTTCTTCTGCTGCCTTTTCTCATTCTTCAGCTCGGGTTTTCCTCGGATTCCCAACCCATCAATCATCCTCAAGAACAAAACCCAATAGCCCTTTTGGTCAAGGAGCTCGCTTGTGTTACTGTCAGAGGCCAAAGGGTCTGAGTAGAAGTAGAAAACTTGAGCTCAAAGCCAGCAATATGACTATTACAGAGGTCGGGCAAGAAGAAGAGGAAGAGGGTCCTCCTCCTTTTGTTGAATCGGAGAGCAACTCAAGACCTCGTCGCATTGCTCTCTTTGTTGAGCCTTCTCCCTTTGCGTGAGTCTCTGCGTTTTGCTTCTTTGACTTTTTGTAAACAACTTTGCCGTGTACTTAATTTCACTACATCTTCAATTTTGAGATACCCATCTTATCAAAATGGTTTATTTGCTGTCTTACGTTTTTACGACTTTAGGTTCTGTCATTGGCATTGAGTTTAGATCTAACCTGGTTTAACTATAGCTAACATTGCGTTTGATGAATTGACTATGACAGTGTGCGATAAGACATTTGTGGTTCCTTTTTAGGCTACACAACAACTAGCCATTAGCTTTAGCTACAATTGGGTTTTTTGTTCATTTTCATTAATATCAAATTAAGTGTTAATACCATGACTTTTTCTGCTGGTTTATCTGGCAGTTCAGTTTAATTTATGGCGTGTGTGATGATTTATTGGCTCTTGCCTTCTCAATGGCAATCTAGTGTGCTATGCCAGCTGCTTTCTGGCTGGTGGTTTTCCCAATTCTGGAATGTCATTGGTGTTCATTGGGGTCGTTGTTGGGGTCGTTAAGGCTTATTTAGCTGCTATAACTATGAATGTTATCGTCCTGATTTTATCTTGTGTTTTCCTAGTAGTTATTTGCTGAATGAAACAATTTTGTGATTCAGCTTTTGCTACAATTGTGTCTGTTGCATCTTCTGGAGCTTGTTGGTAAATGTGTTGAATATACGAGGCATCTTGTATTTTTTGGCTTTGGTTGTGATATTAATGATTGCTTGGTTGCCAATATTTAGTACTTCACAATGATCAATAGGCTGTACGATTTTTTTTGAGTTACCGGTCCTTTGGAAATTTATGAGTTGGAAAAATAATTTTCTTTAAGGTTGATCCATCTGCACTAAGGTTTTGAAGAATCTAACTAAAATAATGCACTGTACAATTATGTATATCTCAGCCTTGGTTGCTCTTAATTTATAGTGCAGAAAAAAGATTAACACACATAGAAACATATTTTGAGCTTTAGGCTGATTATTTGTGATTTATACTCTGTTAAATATCCTGCTGATATGAACTACAAAGTGGTTGTCTATTGAAAGTATTTTTTTTTTATGTTTATTTTGCAGATATGTGTCCGGGTATAAAAATCGGTTCCAGAATTTCATTAGGTACTTACGTGAAATGGGGGATGAGGTAAATTCTTCATATCTCCATGGCCTTGTGTTTATATTGACTTTGGTTGCCCATAATTGAACCTTTTAATTTTCGATCCTGCAAGTATAACCTGTGCTCATTGCAAATTTATGAAGCTTAACAAACTAGAACTTG
Source organism: Dryas drummondii (assembly GCA_003254865.1). Classification (NCBI taxonomy): domain Eukaryota; kingdom Viridiplantae; phylum Streptophyta; class Magnoliopsida; order Rosales; family Rosaceae; genus Dryas; species Dryas drummondii. The sequence continues at coordinate 426,935 of QANW01005268.1, forward strand.
AATGCTCATTCTTGCATTAGTGCTTCCTGGCTAAATTGGCAGTTAGTTGGATTATTTAAACTTTATGATTTTAAGATTTTCTTTAATTCCAAATATGTCTTTTACATAAAAATTGACATATTTGCTTACTGATTCATGGTATAGGTGATGGTTGTGACAACACATGAAGGAGTGCCCAAGGAATTTTATGGAGCAAAATTGATTGGATCCCGAAGGTAGCTATAGTGTTTTAATTTCTAGTAGTTTAATGCATAAGAGTTTAAGACAATAGTTTGACTAAAAGTTTGCAAAACATCTTTTTTCCTAATTACTTACTTCTCCCTCTTCTTTTGTCTTTTCTTTTCCATTTTTATTCTCAGCTTTCCCTTCCCCTGGTATCAGAAGGTGCCCCTTTCCCTTGCACTTAGTCCTAGAATAATTTCAGAGGTTGCTCATTTCAAGCCTGACATTATACATGCATCCTCACCTGGAATCATGGCAAGTATTTAATTCCTCCTTATTCTTTTCTAGGTAGATGGTAGATGGTCGATTGATTATGATTTTTTTTATTATTGAGAAAAAAGTAATAACAAAGAAATCAAAAGATGGCTTACACTTGCTTACTGTATTGTAGGTTTTCGGTGCTCTCATTATCGCCAAGTTATTATCTGTCCCCATTGTGATGTCTTATCACACTCATGTGCCCGTGTGAGTTTAATTCTATGATTTATTCCAAGTTCTCAGCGTATCATATAACTACTTAACAAAAAAAAAAAAAAAAAACAAATCATATAATTAGTGGTGCTTAGGGCTGAGCCTTTGTCTCTTTTGGTATGCAGATATATCCCAAGATACACCTTCAGTTGGCTGGTGAAACCCATGTGGTTGGTTATAAGTATGTAACCTGTCCTTTCTAGCCTCTTATAATCATATGGATACTAGAGCATGTTTTTAACATTGTAGTTTCTCTTATCAGAATTTCTGCACAGAGCTGCTGACCTCACACTAGTGCCATCAGCTGCAATCAGTAGGGATCTCCTAGAAGCTAGGGTGGCAGCAGGTGAATATAAATTCTGATTTTTAACAGTAGTGCTTTGACTCATTTTTTTGTACCCTACCTTTAATTTTTTTTTTTTTTCCCGGTTCTGTATTTTCCTGTCAATATAGTAGATTCATTTGATGTCTCAATCCTAGACTCCCTTTGCTGAAATTCTTGACTGAACAGAAAAAAATGTGTCCATCCAGCACTACTTTTGAATTAACCGCCTTTTTTTTATTGCTTATTTCCAGCTAATACAATCCGCCTTTGGAATAAGGGTGTTGATTCTGAAAGCTTCCATCCCCGCTTCCGTTCTCATGAAATGCGTTTAAGACTGAGGTAGCACCTTTTTTGTCAATTTGTGTCTTTCACTTTCCCATGGAGTTGGAATTTTTCTTAATTCGTATATGTTGTCCTGATTCCTGAACAGTAATGGTGAACCTGAGAAACCTTTAATTGTTCATGTTGGAAGAATTGGAGTGGAGAAGAGTTTGGATTTTCTCAAAAGGTAGTGTGCTTCACTCTTAGAAATTGGAAATCAATAGGAGTCATTTCTTTTTATTGAAAAAGGAAGTAGTGTAAGGCTTTTAACCCAACTAAGGGCATTAAAGCACTTGGAAAGTCTTCCATTTTGAAACCTTTCTTCTTTCTTTTTCTCTTTTTTGTTCCCCCTCCCCAAATAATTGATGGGCTTTCATTTTTGTGTTACTTGTCAATTTACAACATTAGAATGACCTCAAATTTTCAGTAACTACCAAAACAGATTTTATATGTCTAATTAGACGATGAAAATAATTTATAAGCTAATGACTTGGATGTTGTCATATGTGCATCTATTCTTCTCTGCACTACATGCACATAACCTGGATGTTGTCATATGTCTAATGACAACATCCAGGTGATGTCTAATAACTTGGATGTTGTCATATGTTGTCATACCATGCTTTTGTAAGTATTTGTATACTTTGCAGCCTTTAACATATAAACCATTTCAATTTAACAGTGTCATGGATAGGCTTCCAGAAGCACGGATTGCTTTTATTGGAGATGGACCGTACAGGTATTACTCTGGCACATACTGAACTTCTAGAATTCTTATGTGTAACCTATGTGTACAGATTGTACAACAGAGCTCATACAAAATGATCCAGCAGAATATTATTGTAGTTAACCTTCTGGTGGAAAGGAAAAAAAATGCATTTTCCTTTCTCAATATAGTCACTTATTTTCAAAGAGAATGAAATTTACTTTCTGCCGAGTTTAGATAAACTTTAAAATCACTTGCACTCATTTATTTTTATGGCTTTTACTTTGGCAGGGAGGAGCTGGAAAAGATGTTCTCTGGCATGCCTGCGGTATTTACAGGTATGTTAGGAGGTGAAGAGCTATCTCAGGCATATGCCAGCGGGGACGTTTTTGTGATGCCTTCAGAATCAGAGACACTTGGGCTTGTTGTATTGGAGGCCATGTCTTCAGGTATTCCTGTAGTGGGAGTTCGTGCTGGTGGAATCCCAGATATAATTCCGGCAGATCAGGAGGGGAAAACTGGCTTTCTCTATAATCCCGGGGATCTTGATGACTGCTTAAGCAAATTGCAGCCTCTGTTGCATGACAAGGAATTAAGGGAAACAATGGGCAAAGCAGCACGTGTAGAAATGGAAAAGTACGATTGGAAAGCAGCCACTCGTGTAATACGAAATGAACAATACAATGCTGCCATTTGGTTTTGGAGGAAGAAGAGAGCACAATTTCTGAGACCTTTGCAATGGCTGATGAAACGCATTTTTCCATCTACCCCATCAGAAATTAAGTACAGGTGATTAGGTCCTACTGCGTTCAGCACACTGATAACTGGTCTGTAGACTTGCTTTGGGTTTCAAAGAAGTTTTTGTTGGATGTACTTTGTGATAATTGCAATGATTCATTTGTTGTTGTATATACTGGACCATAAATCTATAGTCATTTGTGTTTCGTGTGCGAAAACTGACATGTGCACACTTGTATATACACAAAACTGCATTGGTACCGTTACTCTCACAAGTAACTATCACATTTGTAATTTTCTTCAGAATGAACAACCAATGTGTGATTTGTGCATCTAATGTTGTCCTAAGTACCATGTTTGTTTCTGTGGTTCAAATGTAAGGTTAATGTTGCTATGCATTCCACACGTACCTCATCTGTTTCACGCATTGATATAAGCCTACTTCAGGACCAGTCAAACATGGTTGAATGTCCAACCAATGTACTGTTTCTTTTCGTTCACATGCATGCAACTATGCAAATGAGTTTTGTCCAGTTGAAAGCAAACACGGGTTTACTTGTCTCCAACCATTGCTCATGGAAGTTGATACTGACCTGGTCGCAATGTATATGGTCTATAGGCAGGGCCATGGTCCATGGTCCATGGTCCATGGATCATGCATCTAAAAATCATCCTGGTGCATCCCCCATACCAAGCACGTCACACATGGGATTGCATTTGGATGTATGAGGTCGTTCTCATTGGGTGGTTGAATGAGCTAACAATGTAGACTAAGCTAATAACATCCCTTTCATAATAATAGCTCTCAGTCACAGACCTTATTTAGCCAACTTCCTATCAAGAAAGTAAGACCATGATTTGGGATATTATAGGATGTTTGATAAATCTTTACATCGCACTTGGATGGTTGGGACTTGGGAGCCTTTTTCTGAAGCACACCTGCCGCACTGGCCACTGCAATAAAAAGTGCCGGTTTTTTTTTCTTAGGGAAGGGATTGAACTTTCTAACGCATATTCTGTCGTACCGGCATCTCCTCGAGGCTTTTCTCAGTGCACTGCTGTGGTGTGCCCCATGAAAAAGTTTGGCATTTGGGATTTGAGTGGTCGAGGTTGAGATCACTCTGATTTGGTCGATTTGGGGGGCCTTGTGACATGATGTCTCACACACTATACATGGACAACATCAACATCAGGCCCTCTTTATCCATCATTTCAGACCCAAGCAAAACAAACCCAATTCAATTACATTACCATTTACCAGTAGGGACAATTGCCTAAGTAACAGCCAGACTATAGAATCTCTGCGATTTTACCACTCCAACAAAAAAAGTTTACTATTTGCCACCAAAACTTGTTGCTGTATAATACTGCGGCACCTCTGTTTTGACAAGCACAAGACTGGAATTATATTTTGATGAGATTGTACTCTCTTCATTTTGCAGTATTCCTCATCATTATTAAAAAGAAAAACTTATCTTTCATTTTGCAGTATTTCTCATTATTATTAAAAAGAAAAACTTACCTTCAATAAGAATATGAGTTGATTTGTCACGAGATGGATTTTAATATCAAAAAGAGACAGAATGGAAGAAAACTAAAGTGCCAATCCAATTAGGCATTGGATTATTAGAATAAGAAATTCGCAAATTTCATCACGTGCAAACTGAATTAAGCTGATATTTAAAATTTTAAATCCTAATCTAATATAGTACACAGCACACGCTACTCGACAAAACGTCGTTGTTTCAACGTCTCATCACAACCGTCCAAATCAGTTCCTCAAACCCATCAGGCCCATCAAAAGTTTTGACCACTTCAGCGATCAACAGGTACTGATCCCCACCCAAATAACGGTAATTTAAACAATAACGGCAACTGAGTGAGTGCGAGGTCCCCACTCGGACTGACTCAGCTGTAAACCGGTACGCTCACAGAACACCCGAATCCGATACGTACTGCATGAACTCGGTATCCACCTCCAGCCCCGCCATCGTCTCGGGAGCCAAGACAACCTCAAGATCAATGCTCCCGTTTCCATCTCGTCCCGGAAAGGCTGAAATCTTACCGTCGAATTTGTTGGCCTTACCGCTCCGTACCGCCAGAGGTCGGCCCCACCCGAAATCATTGTTGTACATCGGAAATCTGGGAGAGCTCCCCATCGTGATTGATGCACCGTCGAAGTTCCCCAGAGGAAACAACCTCGGCTCCCGCTCCCAATCCTCTACGCCGCGCCGCACTGTATCATCCCCGTGCGCAACCACGTTCTTATGAAGCAGATCAGCACACCAGCGCAGATCTCGAGATAAAAGCTCGCCTACTGAAGCGACGGTTGGGATGCTCTGTATTGCGTTTCCGAAGTAGTGCGAGTCCATCTTCGGCTCCAGCCGGTGGCGACAGTTCACGGCCATCCGAAACGTCGTCGTCTTGGACTCGGCTAGATTCCTCACACGTGTCACCGAACGCCAGAGCTGCGCGCTCAGCGACTGAAACGACGAAATCTCCGCCTCGCGGTTCGTGATTTTCGCGCCATTTTCTCGGCGCACGGCTAATTTCCAGCTGTCGTTGCATTGCTTCCCGAGAATCTCGGCCGATTCGGAAATACCGTTGTGCGGCGTCGTTTTAGTCAGAGTAGTACTGTTGCTGTTATTGGCTCTGTATTTCAGCTTCAGAATCGCTTCTCTGCTGAAATGGAATATTCTCTCTCGCAGCGGCTCGTTGCCGGAGAAGGTAGCCTTAGGGCCGCCGTCTGGGACCCGAAGCACCGCCGGCGAGTTGAAGACGGTGTCGCGGGAAAAGTCGGGAGATTTTGAGATTTTCTTGGCGCCTCTGTGAATCTCGGCGAAGGTGTTGAAGAAGTGCCAGAAGGAAGTGCCGTCAGCGACGGAGTGGTTGACGGTGCATCCAATAAACACTCCGTCGGCGAGCTCAGTGACCTGGACGGCGGCCAGGGGCTTGAAGTGGCCGGAGTAGCTCAAGGTCCGGTCGAAGGCGAAGAACTCCTTGAAGCAAAGGGGGACGTCGGAATTGGGGACCAGGATGCCGTCGATGGAGAAGTGTTTGGCTCTGGCATGGATGAATTCGAGGCCCGCGTCGTTGCAGACGATGTGGACGTGGCCGTCGGAATCGGTCTGGAACCGGCCGGCGAGGGCGGGAAAGTGGGTAAGAGCGAGAGAGAGAGAGTGCTTAAGGGAAATGAGAAGGTCGGCGATGGAGTAAGGCGGGGAATTGAACAGAACCCCCTTTTGAATGTACTGGCAGGAAAGCATCGGAAGGTCAGAGACGGACAACTTGAGGGAATGGATGGTGGATTTTTGTTTCGGATAAACCGTGCATTTGGAGACTATGCTGACAGAAGAAGAAGAACAAGGCATTTTTGTGTTGTTGTGGGCTTAAGCTTTGTTTGGAATTGGGATTGGTTTTGATTTTGGGTGTGTGAGTGTGACTTGTGGTGAAGGAGTGAGAAGGGTTTATATAGAGGTGGGGGTGTGAGGTTGGATTCATGAACTTACCTCCCCACTGTTTCTTGTGTCTGTTTTTCTTTTTTTTTTTTTTTTTTTTTTTTTTTTTTTTTTTTTTTTTTTGTCATCTGTTGAGGATCAGTTGACAGTATTTTAATACAGACGATGTATGACTGTATGAGAGAAGGAAAATCATGAGGTGGCGAGAAAGTGTGTGAAGCTACTGTTCAAGTAGGACACATGGATATACATATGATGGTGCAGCAAAAACTCATTCTTTAATCACAAAAAAAATTTGATGTTGGAGTCTGCATGTTATTTTGTTTTTTCCTTTATTTCAGTACCAGACAGTCCCCTATTCCTCCTAAGTAGACCTGTTCAGTTTGAAAGGGCATCTGCAGAGCCATGGTTTTCTTGGGTATTAGACCACCAATTGGTCATGGATATAAAGCTAGCTGCATGGGTTTTCATTGATGTTTTTTCATAGGACTTTTTTTACATTTTACCCGTTTAAATTTTGGGCTCGATTTCATTTTATTACCTAAAAAAATTTGTTATAATATACTATCTCATACTCATTTTGTTCATATTTTTGTTAAATATAAGAGTGTTTTGATATTTTTCAAGTTCCAATTGTTAAAAACAAATGACTTTTTTACACTTTATCTACTTTAATATAATAGAAAACTGATTTGAAAATATCAATACACTCTTATTTTCAACAAAAATTTAGGTAATAAAGCCTTATTTATAATATATAATAATGCTGAAGGAGTCATGTGCCAAGATCTTTGGGAATTGGGGTTCATACCCAGATTCAGAGATATATAAATATGGAAGATTGGAAAAGGTGTGCATTCTCATGCAGATCTTCTGCTTTGATTAATTAGGGAGTAATAAAAGTACGTTATGTCTTGTTGTTGGTTGTTGCCTTAATGGTCAAAAACTGACATCTCCTCAGAAACTTCTCCAGGTGAACAGAACAATGAGATCTTGATTCTAAACACAGACAGATCAATCTGTTGCCTTAGTGTGAAATTTTTTGAAGCACACCGTACATAGAAAATGATTGCATAGTCGCATTGGCTACTATGGCCGGTTGCTATATATAAGGGTTGGAGTTCTTCTTTGGTTTTGAACTTTTGATTTAGCAAAGTATGTATTTTGCTTAATTAATTCTTGCTATTAATTAACAAGCTTCTTTAAAAGCTCCCAAGTAAATTAAAACTCAACTTGAGCAGCACCCTCATTTTCTTTATAACAAAGAAATTAAGAGCTTATAGTTAAACACAATTACTTACGCGGTTGATTATTAAATTTCACATTATGGGTTTATTTCAATCAACGATTGTTAATCACTCTTACTTGGCTTACACTAGTTTTCTTCTAACAACCAATGCTTCAGCAATCAAACTCCTTAAACATCTCAAATTACCATCACACCCTGCCATAAGAAACACCTCTCTCTGTCATTACCTTGGCTTATATTTCAAATGTTTTTAGTACAGTACACCAACAAGTACTTGATATTAGATTTTCAAATAATGACTTTTTTTTTTTTTTCAAATAAAGTCCTTATTTTTTCTAAATAAAGTTTTTTGATCATTGTCTTATCAAAGAAATATGTCATTATTTTTTTTATTTTTTAACCTCATACATTCTTAGAGTATATAATGAGGTTTGCGGAAGCTGTATATTAATTTTAACTCTGAGATTTCGGGCATAGAATTAAAACTTAATATAAAGCCAACAAACCAGGGTTTAACAAAGAAGTAAAAATGTACTGCCGAACAATCGAAAATGGCCGCCGATCACTCGACTCCTGGTATGTGTAAAAAAAATAAAAAATAGTAGACTAATATTATATATTATGAAACGATTACAATATTATTGAATTTTAGTTACAATATTATAAAATTAAAGAAACTAAATATAAATCTTCCTAATATTAATTGAATATTCACATCATAGTCACACAAATACATATATGGCACGTGTCATCATTTTTGCTTCTTCTGGGAAATAATGTACCATCTAACCACTCCACTAGTGACTAGTCCACTACGCCCAATTCCTTTGACCCAAATGACTGTAATCTCGTGTTAAACAATAAACATGAAAATAGTGTTTGGTTACTTCATTTGCCTTCAATAGTTTTTTTAACAATCTCAGTTTTGTCCTGTTTTGGAAAAAAAAAATCAACACTTTTTAGTTTTTACCCCATGAAAGAAAGACGTACAAAAGGAAAAGTACAACTACTACCGGTTAAAAAGACTCCTTGCTCTGTTCTTAACATGGACACCTTGCCCTGTTCTTACTTCTTAACATGGATACAACTTGATGTACCCTAAAAGGGGTAAATTGAAATTTAAAAATTTTTAGGTTTTGAATAAAAAAATAGGAAGGTCAAGAGCCAAATTTTTTATTTTTATTTTTTATAAATGCGGGGATAAAATACTCTACTATCTATAAGTCCTCCCAAATGAAAAAGACAAAGAACTAGTTAAGAATGCAGAGTTATTCATTAAACGTTTTTACAAGGTCATGTGTTTAGCTCTTAAAAATTGATTAATTGATGGTGATGGTCGTCTACATAGTTTTATATATTATTTAATTTCTAGTGCTTCCGGACATATCTAATCAAAATCTAATTAAGTGACACAACATGTCTACTTTTGATGGATAAGAGTTTTGAAGGTAACGATAACTGAGAATGTAATCTGGTCCCTGCTGCCATTTGGGTTTTGACTAATTAAGAAATTAATTAATCACAAGTACTTTTTCTCCACCATCGATGGAACATCTTAAAGCAGGTTCCGGTGGCCAACAAAATAATACCAAAGGAACCAGTCATATATGCATGCATTAGCATAATAGCAAGCTCAATTAATTAAGTACATGTATATATGGCTGAATGTCATTGGCTAAATGCTAGTTATATCTTTGTTGCCTGGACTAATTTGATGGATATGACATTCACAGTAGTCCTATGCCTAGTCAAACCCACCTGTCTTTAGCCCATTAGATCCTATTCTTAACGGATAAAACCAGAAGAAAACAATGGAGGCCGGCCTACTCCTTAGGATGACATGAAGATATTACAGATTTGAGCTAGCATGATAGGTAAACAGTTGACCCATATTCCCCACATTCATGAATCTGAGCAGGAAGTGTTTTTAACCATGGATTTTGGGTAGGGCCAGTTATTTTTGGTCACTTATGCTATCTAATGAAATTATAATAACACCCAATAACCTCACTTAATTAGGTGCATAATTAGCTATTGATAACACCACTAGCAAATTTTCTTAATGTAATTATTGGGCATTTCGATTGAAATAACCGTAAATTTACTCACAATATACTTAAATTCGATCTTTTTCTCTTAATTAAAAAAATATATATTTTTGATTGTTTGTTCAATATTTACTAATCATATTATTATTTATATCACTTACACTACACATGTTTTCGAAATATGTTGGGTTACAATGTACATTATCAATTGTTAATGTGTATATATATATATATGAGTTTCAAATGAACTCTACACACAATAACAACTCATGTGAGCTGATTGTCGAGCAAAACTCCTTTTACAAAATATGTAGCTAGAAATAAATTTCATCATTATAAAAGATGCGGTGAATAAATATGATGTGTCAGTACGAATTATTCCTCTTCAAAGTATATAATGAGTAGAAAGAAAGAAGATTATTTATCGAATATAGTCCTTTTCTGTCTTCTACTCTTCAGTCTTCTCATCTCGATCATCAGCCTGTAGAGCCAATTGAGAGAGAGGATCTAAATCTTTTAAACTTACTATGTGAGATCGAGAGCTGGCACAAGACGACAAAAGCCAAAGAAAAAGATCAACAACTTTTCCACAAAATAAATGAATGATGGTGTTGCTTAATTGTGCTTTTGACAAGATGCTAACTCCCCACTATTCCTGGTCTTTGGTGCTTCCAACATATTTTGGTAATGACGATTTAATTATTAGAATGCCAATGATTAGTTGAACATTGGTGCATGAACGTAATCATAATTATGTTCTGACCAAAAAGAAATAAAAAACATAAATAATGAGAATATACTGTAGCGTTGATACTAGTCCGCATGATCAATTATTTATAAGGAAAATAGTTAGGGCCTGTTTGTTTGGTATTTTTTTTTTAATTTTTTTTTTCAAAAACAAAAAAATAAGTTTTAGTAAAAAAAAATATTTGGTAGGCCATGTTCAAAATCAATTTTAAAAAAAAATAAAAAACATGCCTTTTTAAAAAAATGATAAACATTATTATTATTATTATTATTTTTAGACTTCTTTCTTTTTTAACTCTCATTATTTTTTAAATTTCATACCAAATAAGTTTTGAAATTTTAAAAATTAATTTTGAAAACTCACATTAAAAAATTAAAATCTTAATTTTTGAAAAAAAAATTTGAGTTGAATATCAAAAGGCCCTTAAGTTCTCTACTCTTTTTGTTTCTACCTGTTCATTTTTGTTTGGTTTTCATTCATAATCGTATATCACAAATTTAAAAAGTGCATTTTTATGATTTGATTTTGGCTATTTAGCATTAATAATAAAAGTACGTCACTTATCCTATAATAATTCTTAGATTTATAATACATGTTTAAAATAGAAAGTGAAATAAATATAACCACTTTAAAAAAAAACAAAGAATCTAGATATATAATAAGTGTGATATCCCGAATTCCACATCGGTAATGTGCTTCAGAGAATTAAGGTACTCAATTAGGGGTAAGAGTTTAAAGCCAACTTTAAGTAACACTTTAGAAAGAGACCTTAGGTCCTTACAATAAGGGTTGAATATATTTGTTAAGAAAAATACTTAACTCCTTACGTTTAAGGTTTTCATTTTCCTTACAAGTTATGTTATTTGATACATATTAATTTAATTTTTCTTCTTTTTAATGACTAATTTTCATTCAAACCAATTTGACACATAGTTCAGATATGACTAATGACATGTAAGAAGCCAAACATTATTTGTTTAGATATAGTTCACGGGCTTAATTATCCTAACCAGCTAAGAAAGAACTTCGACTTCCCATCACATCATCCACTTCTTACTTTCCACATACAGAGACGAGTATTCTGTACTTTCTCTCCCTCTCTAGCTCGTTTAATTTGCATATTTATTTTTGGTAAATATATGATCAATAACGTTAATTTGCATAGTGAAATTAAATTACTCAGCAGTGAGTTAGCACCAAAAAATGAATCATTGATTTAGTAACTAGACAAACTGACCAACCAACATCCCAATTAAATCCAACAATTTAGGTGACTGACAAGCTGGCATGCATGTACACCCACACACACACACGCATATATATATATATATATATCCTCTTTCTCTTTCTCTACCTCTCTCTGTATGCTTGTGTTAACTGTATGTATGGTTTTGGCCATGATGATTAGATTAGGTGCAATGTCCCTGGGTTGTGAATGGGGACAACACATACGACAGTAGATGAGTACCCTTCAGTAGTTGGCTAAGTGCCCTATATATATAACCCAGTTGGCAAAGCATTATATATAAGTTGGTTCATTCATTCCTATATATATTCGATCATATATATATGCACCATCGATTCTTGGCAAAATGAAGTGAGAGAGGGTACCAAAATATGATGCTTCATGTTTTCCTCAATACAAACATAAGCTGGCCCAGAGCAAGCCTGGCACATACGTAGCTAGCTAGATAGGCATTCTTTCCCAGAGGGTTTGGTTGGTCTAGAATCTAGATGATGCCCACTTGGCCACTATGACAACCAACAATAGCTAGGTCAAGGACAACTGTGATATTGTGTGTATTATGTAGTAGAAAAGAAAGAGAGAAAGAAAAAGAAACAAGGTCACAGAACCAATCCATTACATGCATGCATTATCCAACACAATTCCAAAGGCACCAAAAAACAATTACTCCAAGGCCAAATATGCTCAATAAGCATACACTACTACTAATCAATAGTGCACGTTGTACGTTTGACTTGTACGTATTGCAGAGTTTGCAGTACATAAATTTTCACTACTCTGTATTCCACTAGACTCGTATTTCACATGAATTGAATAAGGTGCTTGCAAGGTCCTATCGCCCTTCATTTCAAATTCAAATTAATCAAGAGATAATGACAAACACAAAGACAAAGTACGCATACCTTATCTTGATTAATTTTCCAGACATGTTTACCTTGCAGCTACTAGCTCGATCGATCATTCATATACAAAATATCTCAAATGGTCAATGTCGATCTCAGTGTGTCTGTGGAAATTAGTGAGTGGTCAAGAGGCGGCTAGACCTAAGATAGTAAGATCTAAGACCTTAGACCTCCACCTTTTTTTCTTTTTTTATTTCATGCGTGCTTATATATATGTCATTTTGATTTTTAAGACTTGAATGTCTTCATATTTAATATTTAGAACTTATATTGAAAATAATTACATAGAATTATAGGACTACTTAATTTTATACATAAGTACAAGATAACACACCAAAAAAATCAGTACAAGATGCAATTTATGATGTTTTTATCTTCAAATCAGATATTCAATTAATTGTGAAGTGTATTAGTGTATATTGTAGATGTTGTGGATCATCACAGGCCAGTAGATGGAACAATCGTACGGTCTTTGTTTGGGCCTCCGGCCCAGTATATGCCACAGAGGAGGGAGCCCATTTAGTGGGTTTTAGACGCAGGCTGTGTTACCATTCCTAAGGGGAGAACCGAAATGGGCTTGACAGTAGTCAAGCAACGAGCCCACTTCAAGAGGGGAAATGGATCTAAGTGACCTCGAACTTCCAAACTATGGGCTGAACTCTGAAAAAACGAAACTAATGTAAGTTAAAATTTGATGGCTTTATTACACTTTATCCACCAAAATTTTATAGTCAATCTTATCTCACCACCTAAAAAAAAATTTATGCCAGTTTACCATCTAAATTAAAAATTTATTATAATGTACCACCTTTAACTCATTTTGTCTAAACTTTTGTTGAAAAAAAATGTGTTTTGGTCTTTTCAAGTTAGTTTCTATTGTGTCAAAACGGTTAAAATGTAAAAAAAAACCATTTTTATTCTAATAATAGGAACTTAAAAAAAAATCAAAACGCCCTTATTTTTAACAAAAGTTCAAACAAAATGAGCTAGAAGTAGTACATTATAACAAATTTTTAATTCAGATGGTAAATTGGCACAATTTTTTTTTTTAATGGTAAAACGAGATCAATCCCAAAATTTAGGTGAATAAAATATAAAAAAGCCAAATTTGATTTTAAACATCTGGGTTTATCTGGTATTCTTTATTTTTTATTTAGAAATTATGAATAAAAATATATTTCTTTGATTCAAAGTCATAATTTCTCACATGTAAGGGGTTGACTTGATGCAGAGTCAGAACCAATTTTTAATCATGGAACTAATCTAGGCTGTCTTATAGTTAATTTTTTTTTTTCTTTTCGTATAATTAGAAAACACCTTCATTTCTTTAGAAAGAATTCACTTATTAATTGGGAAGTCGAAGTTGGGTCAAATTAGACCTCATATGTCATTCAAAGTCGTAATTGCTCGCATAAAATACATGCAAGGAGGTTTACAAACCCATTCAAAGAACTCTTTGACAAATGGGAACAGTAGTGGGCAAATAATTATTTTCCTTATTGATAACACTAACCAACGGCCCATATTTGCATGCAAAAGCCTACAATCAATCTCTAATTTCATCCATCAATTTGGCTGTTTTGGCTCATTGGCTGTTGAGATGGAAATTTGAACGGCTGCTTCTAGAAACACCAGTTTCTTTTGTTTTTTGGTAAGTAGCATTAATTATAGAGTCTTAGTCGCAATAATTGTGTAGTACCTAAAATGTGGTGCATATATCATTATTCTTTGTTATAGTATTGTTGATACTTCTGTTATACACTTATACTCACTAAATTTGTTTAGCAAATTATGTTATCAAATGATGTTAGCGGTACTAAATTTATTCAAATTCGAGTTCATTCTTAATCTCATTTTTCATTGGCAATAAGATACTAACATATATATATTAATAGGCTTTTTTTATTGAGATATATCTCAACTTATTTATGTTGAGGTATGACTTTGTTGGGGCCCATACGAGTCATTTTATGTCAATCCGAACCGTTCGCAAGGATTATCTTTATTGATAGATCATTTTTGTAAAAAATTAGTCAAATAAAAAATCATTTGCCTATTTAACTTTAATAAAACAAATGTACGGTTACAGTGAAAATATTTAGTTCGTTCATTTATTTGATCAAAGTTAGATAAATAAATGATTTCCGATTTGGCTAAGTTTTTGCAAGGATGATTTATCAATGAAGATGTAAAAAATGAATGGTTCGGATCGACACAAAACAACTCGTATGGGTCCCAACATGGCATATCTCAACATAAATAAGTTGAGATATACCTCAACAGAAGCTACCTCTATATACTAATACATTATTTCTTTAATTAGTAAATATGATGAGTCTAATATTGTTGGATATTTGTTTTGTGCGTTTTTCTGTGCTAATTAAGGAGCAACTTACTAGGCGACCTTTGACAATGAAGTATCTATTCTCTACCAAATTCAGTCGTTTAGTATACAAATTTAGGAATTAGGAAAAGCTAGCCTTCATCAAATAGCAGGCATACATGAAGTTTGCACTAAGAAATGGAAGACATGACAAGGAATTGCACCCTCAGTTACATAATTACATTGCCTACTCAGCTCAAACAGATGCCACCTCACATAATCACTTTTGGTGTGTATTGCTATTTCCCAACAACCACTTTTCCATTAGAAAAATTAACAGTAGATCGATGAAACAAGCTAGCTGGTCACCGTTTTTCAAGTTATATTATTACTATCTTTCCCCATTACAAAAGTATATAAAAACATGTTTCCTTTTTTTGGATGCAGAATGTGAAAGTTATATTTCTTTTTGATTGGTTCTAAACACATATGAAAGTTCTATTTAATCTCTCCCACTTTATAGTTTCTTTCAATTCTTTTTTAGTGATATGAACAAGAGATTATATAAATTCTTAAATATCTGTGGACCAACCACAATGATGCACCATCAAAGAATATATAAATAACCTCACAAACTACTGATTGAGCTTTCTTTCTTTTTCAATGTAGTAGATTTCCAAAATTATGTGACCGACTCTTTATTAAATATCAGTTAAATTTTAATGTTTTTGCATCAGTCTAGACGTCGCAACTTACAACTCATATTATGTTTGCCCTTTTACTACTAGGTCATGGGTCACCTGTGTGGTTACCAAATATTAATTTACACATGATCGAGTGAGGAGGCATGCTCAATCCAAAGTTTGAAACCATTGCAGAGTAGAATCAGAACATTTTTATAAAGAAACACTGAAGGAACACAAGAAAGCTAAAAAGTGTGGGTTGTGAGAGACTGGCTGAGGGTGTGTGGTCATAACTCAACAGAAAAGTTATAAAATCAAAATTAGAATAAAGTGGGCAAAGTGCTTTCCAATGCAACTTGCAGAAAAGTTTCTTCTTTTAAAAAGAAAGTGGGCAAATTTGTCATTCAATAGGTCGAGTTTCCTGTAGGATTCTTTATATGGGTCATGTTGCCTCCAAGTATTTCGTCTAGTGGGTGGGACCAAAATAATGTGTGCAAGCAATATGGTGGGCACTAGGCTTTTCATGGAGTGTTGCAAAAGCAGAAATAATAATGTAAGTGCCAGCAATTAGCAACACCAAGCAACTAAGCAAAGGAGCCAATAAGAATAATAGGAATAGGAATAGGAACAGGGGATTGCATTATCCTTCTTCATTTTTAACAGCCATACAAAAATTTACTTGGTCTTACTCAAGCTCAAAGTTGGTGGAAAGTCCTAACTTTCACAATAAGAAAAGTTATGCACATGTATATAAACGCGTGTGATATTAGTCTGATTAACTACCGAATCATCTTTAATTCAACACTATATGAGTGATTAATAGTTTTGTCTCCATACAAAATATGATATGTCTAACTTAACAATCGAAGAATCGCTTCTTGACGATATTCGAGCACCGGTGACATTTATAGTCTCATAAGTTGGCACTTGGCAGTCATAGATCGATCATTCCATCCACATTGCATTTGACTAGCAAGAAGATGCCTTTTGTCATGAAAGTGCTTTCATGTAATAGAAAGTCAAGATGTTTATATTTCTGAGAGAATCCAAAGCCCATCTTGAGGTCCAAACAAAAATGTATAATGCGCCTTGACATATAAAGAGTGATTAGTTAACACAATCATACCTAATAATAGCGTTTGACCAAAAAAAAAAAAACTAAAAATAGCTAGATATCCCATAAAATTGCATATATAGGGTCTTTTGGAGATCTAGAATGGGGTTGGAAACAACATAGATCATAGCCTTTTGGAAGTTTCTTCTGGCCGGTATGGTACACTTAAGAATCATTAACCCATGATTCCTTTGGTCATTACATGCAATAAGTAGTGCAAGGAAATCCAAGTCTCTGATACTACCACTGACTATATTGGCTTCTTTTTTTTCGGGGGGGTTGTACGGCTCTTTTAATTTCTTTCTTTTATTGAAAAAGCAATTCAGATGGGAAAAGAGAAATCAGAAGACTACAATTAGTGTTAGATTTGTGGGTATGATTATATTCAGTGATACATCTTATAGAGGATCTTCTTTCCACTCCTGAATATAATGTTGAATATGAGAACAAAAAGTAGAGTCATCCTCAAGAAGAGAACAAAGAGAAAAGGGGCAGGACAGAATGAAGCATCAGATGCTCTCGAATTAGTGGCCTTTGGTCTTAGCTTTGAGTCAAGATTCGATTGTCAAAATGCAATTAATTAATGAGTGCGGTCAGATGCATATATAAACCCCCATTTTGAATAAAGAATCAGGGCAATGAGATCTAATTAAACTTTGTCATTTGCAGTAATGCAATGGACACTTTAAAGCATACCATGACTTTGGGTTTTTGATTCAAATGCTCCAGTTTATTCTGCATTGAATGTTAACACTGTCCACATAATAAATATTTAAAGTAAATCAAGGACTTGATCTCCTTAGAAGCTGCATGGATTACTTCAAGCAAGTAATGGGAGAGTTGTCCATTTATTGTATGTACTTTCAAGTCACTTTTTGCAGAAAACCACTTAAATAGAAATATTTATAGCACATGCAAACTCAATCTGAAATTACTTTCTCAGTTCTGACCAGTCTCAAACTCCCCAAGCACACAACCAGAACATCACAAGTGCTAAAGCTCAAGCTTCATGTAAATAAGCTTCCTTTTGTTGGCTCAATACTTCAGAATTTGAATATTAAATCAAAGATGAACTAACTGCTCTCTTTGTAGTCTCTTAAAACTAGGAACTAACTCAAAAGTCCTCATCAACTTGTTCACATAAGACCATGGAGCAATCCAACATCATTGAATTAAGTCTTGACATTTTGACACCCTCTGGCACTCCAAAACCTCCACTCTGTGCATAGGGTTCACTGATATCGCATCGATTGCATCTGAAAAGGGGCATTGTAATGTCCCAACTGAGATCCATGAAGATTCCCACTGAGAAAATTTTGCTCCTCAAGCTTGGGTCCATATGAAGAAATCCCACAAAATGGTCCCAAGTAAGTGTTCCCATTTGTTGAATTGAAAACCATAGGCTCTCCCTCACTTCCCAATTTCCAGTAAAATTGTTGTTTACTCATGCCAGTTGTCTTTGGATGCTGCTGTGACTGCACCACAGTTGCAGAGTGATCTGGTGAGGGAGGGCTTTTACTATCTGGTGAGGGAGGTTTGTCTGGGAGATTGACGGTTGTGATATCATGAATGCTAGACCTTCTCTTATCTTTGCCTCCAGTGAGTTGCCTGATAAAGTACTTCTGAGCATGACTAGCTACCTGAGTAGGAGTCCTTGAGGTCACATAGTTGCGAGAGATGTTCCTCCAGTCACCTTTACCGTACTTTTTAAGACCCAACAGAAATTGCCTGTAGTACAAATTGTCAAGAGAACACTAGGACGCAAGCCAGAAAGACTTTATAGTAAACCAATTTTTAAACCAATTATAAACTGTTCATCTGCATATAAAATTGTAAGAACTAAACCCACTTTACAAGATCTAACAAACTTCAATTCTCATAACTACGTAACACATTTTACACTAAATATTTCAATTTCTCAGCTCAAAAAGTTGGCTCCACATAGCATTTAATTTTGTTCAACTAAGAATTTAACTAACTTTACCATAATTAAGAACAAGAAAACAAATTTTGAACATGTTTCAAGTACTTGCTTTCAGAACATGTCCCATTGAGACTCACCATTACCGTAGTAAATACTAAGACAAATAAGTATGGTGTTGAAAATTTCAAAAGGCATGTAATTGGTACCTGTGTTCTTCTTCTGTCCATGGCACCCCTTTCTTCCTTTCTTGATCAGACGGCCGAGTTGACGCGCCTCTCTTCCCACCAACAGTGTAATACTGTTTCAACCCATCAAAGCCTTGATTGTTAACCCACTCCAATGTGAAAGAGTTACTAGTATAACCAGGAATTGGGATGAGGCCAGCCTCAATATCACAAACATCTTCTTCCAATTCCTTGTACTGTTTGATCACATCGCCTACAGTCTTTCCAGGGATCAAAGATGCCACCTTCTGCCATCGATCGGGGGTGTCCTTATCAAAACAAGCAAGAGCATTTTCAAATTGCTTGTTCTCATCTGCAGTCCACTTGGTCCCCTTGCTTTCTTGAAACAACCAATTTGAGTTCTGAAGATAGGAGCCTGGAGAGAGAATTTCAATTCCTCTATACATGGTTTCCAGATAGTTCTCAAACAGTGCAATTGAAACACATAGCAAGTGTGTCAGGGATGAGTAAGCAAATGAGTCTCCTTGTCTCTCTCTCTTTGATAGCTCAAAGAGAGAGAAAACCCAGATAGGAAATGCAGAGAAGTGAAGGTTTTTATGAGCAAAGAGGCATTAATCAAGGAGTAGTAGCATTTGAAAGGAATCTCAGTGCGCTTTTAACACAAGCATCAGTTGAGGAATCTAGAAAAGGCCCCAACTTTCCAAAACCCAAGGGGAAAATTCGATAAGCAATTTGAAAATATTAGATCTTGGATTGTCAAAGATAAACCCTAGACCTCCATATCAGATTCAAAGGCACAAAAAAAGCAAAACCCAGATCAAGTTTCAGGAAAACTTGAGCTTGCAGAGTGAGATTTAGCATATGGAAAACAAAACGATTATCAAAACCCAAAAATAAAAAAAGACCCCAATTAAGAAAAGTGGATAAAGGAGAGTGATTTTACATAGCTGAAGAAGCTTTTTTATGGTTTTGTATGTTTGTTTGGTTTGGAGGCTAAAGAAAAAGAAGAGGTGAGAGCGTGAAAGCAGTGAATAGAGGGAGGGAGGGAGGGTGGGTTAGCTGTGTTGTGTTTGTACTGGCTTGGTTTGTGAGACAGGGATCTATGGAACAGGAACAAGTAGAGGAAGAGAGTGAAAAAGAGAGGGTCAAAGTTGTTGAGTTGTGATTGGTGGGTATGGTGTTTGTGGGCGCAGCCTAGAGAGAGAAAGAGAGAGATGCCAACCAAAATTTGAGACTTGAAATCGACAGCCTGTGATCGCTGATTGGTGACAGAATGTGCATGTAGACCATTTGGTAACTGCGTA
The DNA here is from genome assembly GCA_003254865.1 of Dryas drummondii. Lineage (NCBI taxonomy): Eukaryota > Viridiplantae > Streptophyta > Magnoliopsida > Rosales > Rosaceae > Dryas > Dryas drummondii. The sequence goes on from QANW01005268.1 coordinate 446,902, forward strand.
CAAACACCCACCTCTCTTTCTCTATTTCTTTTTTTCTTTTCTTTTTTCTTAGAAATAAATACAAACAATACTACCCACCTTGATTTTTGACACGTGCTATTATCCAATCCTATATTATAGTTTTCTATTATAACAGTTTTAAAAGTTTAAATTTTACTGTTGAGAATCGGTAGGCACGAGGAGGTAATTATTAACAAAGTTAATTTGAGGTTTATCGTTTTTTTAAATACACATCTTAAAATTTTAATAATTACACATATACTCTTGAAGTTTCAAAACTGTTGTATATAATTTTCTATATGAGATGAAAATAATGAAAAATTATACAAAAATGTATGCTAAGGAGTGAAATAACCTAATAACATTACTTAAGGTATAAGGTCTAATCTCAATATAAATATTTATTTATTTATTTATTTTCTTATAAAAAATTATATATAATAATTTTAAAACTTCAGATTAACTCTTACTGAGAACTCATTGGTTAATATAGAAGCTATCGTCAACTAATTGTAAGTCATGCGTGAATAAACTCTTCGATAGATTTGATATGTCGTATATTATAGCACGTAGCGGACGAATAAGTACTAGTCACTGGTTATTATGAAATCCATTGTCAACTAACTGTTGAAAGTTGTGAACTTGTGCGACAATAACTGTCGACAGATTTGCTTTATTGTATGTTATGGCACCGTGTTAAGCATCGCACAAGTAATTATCAATCATTAGTTAATATGAATTCCATTGCCAATCAACAATAAAAAGTCGTGCTTGAATAACTATATATCGATAGATTTGCTTTGTCATATGTTATGGTACATGTTTAATTAACTGTCACATTATCACATATGCACAAGTCTTACTCGTCAACCTCGTCGTCACATAAGTAAGCACAAATGAGCTGAGCGTCATGTCAGTCTTAGGTCTTAATTGTCTAGGCTAGCACAACCACACGAGCATGACAACCACACGAGCATGACACCCGATTATTAAATAATCCAAAGTGAGCAAGAATGTGTCCAACTTAAAACTTAAATGATCAGAGGAGTACGGCATAACCCTCTAACTTAAATGATCCAGATGAGTACGACACAACCCTTTTGACAACTCTAAACATGATACATTTACATGTGTCGTGCTCGTGTTATCCTGTTTCTTACTCGTGACATACTATATCCGTTTTAATCATCTCGTGTTTATATATGTTCAGTCTATTTAACACATTTAAATCTATCACTAGAAGATGATAGATAGAGTACTCCAAATGAATTTATCATTTATGGGTGTTAAAGGAAAAATAAGTAACTTGTATATTTTGAAAATTTTCTAATCCTTTGCCTTTTTATATGGTTATAATTCAAATTACATATAAAGGTAATAGTATTTCTCTCAATTTTGTTGAAAGATGTCCCAAATTCAAATTGTCTATATTATATATATATATATCTCGAAGTAGAGTGAAAAAGGAGATAAGTTAAGATGAGTGGATAACAAGAATTCATTTCTTCTAATATTAAAAAGAAAAAAGAAAGAGTGAAAATGAATAACAAGAAGGTTGGTTATAATAATTTGTCTGCATTAATTATTGAGCAGGGAAAGACAAAAGTAAAAGAGAAAAGTAAAGATTATTTATGCAAAAGGTTTACCCCTAGTAACATTTTTGTATATATATCAAAGTCACACTCCACAAGTGATTTCTCTTTGTAAAGAGAACCTAATTCCCCAATTTTGCAAGTAGGGGTGTTTTATGTAAATGTATCCTCTAGTGCAGCTATAATTCTCTTGTTTATGGCATGATCAGATTTCGAATTGATATCTTGCATAGTTGCATGAGAACAACATGTCATGAAGTTTCTGTGATTTTATGGCCCATTGGCCCCCAAATGGGGTTATTGATCTGCTATACAAGTAATGGAATTCATTCATTGTAAAATTGATTCATTATAGGACAATGCACAGTTGGGAGAGCCCATGTCATAGACTCATGGCTTGGAGGGCCTAGTTTTGAGTAGCCTCTGCCAAACCAGGATCCAACTTAATGGTCCATATCACTAGGATTGTTCTGCAAAAGTAAATTCAACAGGATCCAAGATGGCCTGCTGTTGGGACATTTACAGAGCACATGCTTGTATTTTAATGGGATCCATATCTTGTGAGGTCTGTCTATATATGAATGGAGATCAGAAGCCAATTTTGTCAATGTCAATTCTCAACAGAGGCTATAAAGAGATATTTAGAAAGCATTTCACAACTTTATAATATATAAACAAAGACTTGCACATCCAAGATCCATATATTAGGACCCAATACATAATTCTTGAAAAAAATTCGTATTATTTACTTCAACAACCAAAAATTAATTCAAACCTTGCTTGAGAAAATTCTTCCACTTACTCAAGCAACAATTTGAATACAGATATATCATGTTTGTATGTTATTCATGCATCCTCTCCTTTTTTTTTATTTCTTCTTCTGGACTGCACACCTTCTTTTTGGTTAATTAGATATCTCTCCCTAGTACCTGCAAGACTAGAGGTTGTTTTGTCTAGAAAATTAACATGTTGGCAGATCCTTTGGAGGTGGTAGAAGTGATTCATTAGGTCCTTTTCCATTGTCCACCAGGAATGCCATCTTAAGCCCCCATGTTGTGTGCACCTCCAGATGACAATGCATGAACCACACCCCTAAAAATTGTACACAAATTAATATGATGAAAAAAGTCAAAAGGAACTAAAAATTGTACCAAATGAAGAATTTATATGTGACCGTCATATGTGACATCTTTCAGATAGGTCACATATAACCGACACATACAATAATTTTTGCAAGTTATATATTTACCTGGATTATCTGCGCGAAATCGGATGGCTACCCATCCACCAGATGGCACCCCAATTGTGTTCCTTTCAATAGGATCAACAAGATTAAAATTCTTGGGGTCTTTCTTGGGATTGTAATTCCCCAGTCCCCTACCAACAACAAAGAAATTGAAGCCATGCAAATGGACTGGGTGGTTCTCAGGGGCTATGATCGCAGTGTCTTGCAGAACAAGTTGAACCGTTGAGTTATAAGCCAGCTTATAAACCTTTGTCCCACTTTTAGTTGCCAAGCTTGCATTTGCAGGCAGACCTCCACTAAAATTGAAACTGTTTGGTGGGTTTCCGGGAAAATCAGTAGTGAAGACTCCACTGGTGTTGAAAAAATGTGCTTGAAGCAGAGCTGTGGTGGGCATAACAAATGTGACATTGTTAACACTGGCCACCACCCTGCTTCCATTTGCGGGTGTGCAAGTGGGACATGGGTTGATCCCCAGCCCAATTGTGAACAAAAGGTTGTGATTAATGGTCAATGGGACTTTTGCAGGGAACTTGTTTGAATTAAGGCTTCTGAGAGAGTCGGTAAAGCTGTTGGCAACTTGGGTGGCGTTTGGTGGAGGTGGGTTGGTGAGAATTGTGGGTGTGCTAGCAAGTGTGCCTGAGTAGTGCAGAGTAGCAGTGGCAGTGAGGTTGTCGACAGCGATGTTGGGAGTGTCCAAGAATGGGGCGGTGGCGACCAAGTACTTGCCGGCGTTTTGGTTGGCGGTGACAAGGACATTGGTGGTTTGGCCTGGGGCAATCAAAATGGTGTCAGTCTTGAAGGGCTTCACGTAGATGGCATCTACTTCCACTACCGTCAGCTTGTGTCCTGCAATCTTGAAAAAGAGCTCATCATTGAGCGCAGCATTGATGATGCGTAGCAGGTAGGTCTTGCCGCCATCCACAAGCAATTTGAAGCCATCTGTATAATCAATGATTCAGATTTACAGTCTGACAAGAAAATATTATCGTCTATATGAATTATATAAGGTGTCATAATTACTTTGTGAAGAACAATTTGCCACAGGGCCTGAATGGCCGTTAATAGTGTGAGCATCAGAGACGTTTGGTGCTAAACCAGAATTGAGGGCTTCATTGATCACAGCTTCAGTATCTGATTTCCACCATTCAGCTGCAATGTTTTTATTATAATTATTATTCAGTTGATTAAATTAGACCCACCACCATTGATTACTCTGCGATTAATATGTTACTATTTGGAAGGAAAGAAAAAGGAAAAATCTCACCTAATATGACATTAACTTCCTTGTGGGGTGCTGGGAAGGGATATGGCACACCGCGCTTGGGCAAAATGACAAGGGCGCCATGGACTGTGGACCTTAGCCACAGAATATGTGCATGCCAAAGAAGTGTGCCCCTTTGGCCTGTGATGGTAAAGTTGTATACAAAGCTTTGGCCCGGTGGAATTGGGCATTGTGTGATGTATGCCGGTCCATCTGCCCAACCCGTTCGGAGCTGCCGGATACCATGCCTGCCCAATCAAAAAGCAAATTAGAAAAATGATTTACAATGTAAAAGTGGTACAAAAATTGGCATCTGAATTAATCTCACCAGTGAATGGACATGTTATATTGGACATGGTTGGTGACTTTCACAAGCACCGTATCGTCTTCTCGGGCGTAGAGATTAGGCCCTGGGAACCGGCCATTAACGGTCACAATTGGCTTGGTTGAGCAAAGTCTGGTAGTATTCCTCATCACCACCTGCACACGGTTACCAATTAGAACAGCAAAATGGCCGGCAAACCAGATTCAATCATGTTACTTTATGTTACAACTTAATCAGAATTAAACAGGAATTATAAAATGCTCATGTTGTTGTAAGAAATTGCCAATATATGCACCGTCATTTGGTAGCAAAATGATCCAAGGTGTGCCTTTTAGTTCCTCATGAGGGTGTACCAGCTTCCATGTACTTTTTTATTTTTTAATTACTATAATTCTTAACTTCACACTAATTGGGCACACCTTCTCAGCTATATAGCTTTTAGTTTAAGGAATCCAATTATCCATCTTGTCTGAGATTATGATTTTGGTTAATTTCATCTGAAATTTCCAGCTACATATGGCATAATTAACAAGATTGAAGCCATTTATACGCCCATATAATTAATTAATATTTAATCATCTCTTGCCATGCCTTGGACACCTTTTGGTTTTGTGCCACTGAAAAGACATGCATGCATAATATGATCATGACCAAAACAAAAACAAAATAGCAAGAACAATGCATTTAGTACCAAGAATTCTCTTAATCTTAATGCATGCAGGACATGAGAGAGAGTGTTAATTCGAACGTTCCCTCACATTAGATAAAGTCTCGTTAAGATACTTACATTAAACTTGTAATGGCGAACCCTGCTCTCAACCAAAGCCGGAACAAGGCAAGTCGCCAGGAGAAGCACAAGAATCCGACTCCACACCTCCATTTCCGATCGATCAGTACTCCTCGATCGGATTTGTTTCCGTGGAATAGTAGCAGTACTTGTGATAATAATGAATGATATCTCTCTGGCGTTAGTTGTTTGTCCTGCTACGCTTGTTGCATTGTGTGTTCATGGTGACTGGCCAGCGCACTCTTATAAAGGGTGACCAGATGAGGGCATTGCTGCGATGTCGTTTTTCCTTGGTTGGTGGACGATTGGTACGTATACATGCATTCTTTAAAAAAAGATTTCTTAAAGCTAATTAACCAAGGTTTTTCCCTGTGATTACTTACATGTTACATAAAGTTGTTAATTGACCACTCTAGCTATAATTTTGTGAATTGCCGTTTATAATTAGCTAGCTCATTAAAAGCCCTTTTATCTGATATGAAACTTAAATCAAGTTTCTAAACAATTTCGTTAATTAATTGGTTGGACTATGTTTGTTTGACACAACTAATTCATTATATATGCATGTCCCCCAACTTTGCTAGGTTTGCTTATATGTTTATCTTGAGATCGAGATTTTTGGTCAACTCAGCAGCCAGTAGGCCATAGCCTGCTTTTATATTAATTATATTGTTGGCATTTATTTCAATATTAGTTCTTTTGGATGATTTATATAAATCTACGATATATACAGTTAAATAAGGGTCTGATTTGTAAATATATATATAGAGGAGTGCTCTAAAACTAATATATATATATATATATATTGGCATTTATTTCAATGTTAATTATATTTAGGGCTTCTAACTTATACCTTTTTTATCATTTATGAGTTTGTACGTAGGTACTAGGTTATTTTAAAACTTTTTCTCTATTTGTTTCTTACTTTTAATTTTAGTTATATATTTATTATCTAAATATAGAGAGTAAAAGATGAAATGGATTTGTAGCATGTTTTAGGGGTGAAGTTATATATATATATATAAATTCTTGAATTTATATTATATAGTTATGATTGAAACAAATAAAAACAAGACAAATAGAGAATTCAATTCTTAATATAAATCTCAAGTCCTTGAAAATATATCATATATGGGTTACCATGCATATAGATCAAGCCGGCCATTTGCTTTAATTACTATTATTATTTTAATTTAAGCAAAAAGAAAAGGAAAAAAGAAAAGTTGAATTATGAAAAGATCGTAGAGGGAAGTGTAAATATAAATATATAAATGTGTGTAATTGTGTACCTACTGCCAAGTACCTAATGGGATGCTAGCTTAGGCAACAAAAGAATTAAAATGGTTGAGAAATGGCTTTCAGGTCATATATCAGATGGCGGCCCCAACAGATATCGATGATGGACAAACAACATATCATTGTTTGTTTGAAAGCCAAGATTAAGCAAACGGTGGGTAAGTCTGTGTCCATCTTCATCAACTTAATTCATCTTCTCCTTTACATTTTAATCTCTTCTTAACTTCTTCTTCTGCTTTTTTAATTCGCTTCAATTTCTCCAATTTTAACGTTAAACATCTCTCTATCACACACTCATGCGTATATAAAACGAAGTATACGTGGTCAGGAGAAAAAATTTCATGGCCAACTTAATTGTTTGGAAGTAATTAAGTCTTCATCGCGCGTGCATGCTTGGCAGAAGCTTTGGCCAGATATATTAAACTGTACGACTTACTTTTTTTTTTTTGGCCATGAAACTGTACGACTTACTTAATTACACGTATAGTCACATTCAATTAACATTCGTGTGAAAAACGTTTTCCATTTCTATGACCTCTTGATTGTACTCTACTCGATCGATTACACACACTAGTATCTGCTATGAACTATGTGATCGATCATGGTAGAATTTTCACCTAAATTGAGCTCAATCCGCAAAAAGTGTTATAATTACGTAAATTAAGGAGGGTATCTCCGACTTAGATTTTATTGGATTCCAAATAAATCAAGGTGTTTCCAACTTAGATTTTAATGGATTCCAATAAAATCCAAATGTCTTAAAAAAGTTATGGATTTCATTAAATGAAGAATATTAATGGATTTAGATGCATTTTTTATACATAACAAATTTCATGAAAATTCTAGCCAATTCCTCTTAGTGATAATTGTCTATTATTATATTATATGATAGGACATATATATGGCATAATATATCATTGAGTTAAATAATTTAATTAGTAAGTTTTTTTTCTCTAGATATATCATTATTCTTTAACCATTAGCTAATTATTATAAGGGTTTATATATGGAGTGTCAAATATTATAGTTAGGGTTTCTAATCCAGATATGCTAGCTAGGTAAAAAGTCCTGGTGCCAGAAAATGCAAGCAAGTCACCTACAATATTGGTTGAGTTACTTGAGTAAAGATTAACATTAACTAAAGATCACCATTAAGTATGAATTGATATCTAATCTCATAGGTCATTAACGGGACAACCAAAACAATCTAATACGAGAATTACTACACCGTCATTGAAAAAACGACTTCATCTGAATATGCTGAAGCAAAATTTTCTACAGGATTTCTTTTCTTAAAGGAAAATTTTCACAATTGAGAGGTTAATTTCCTTCGGTATGCTAAAGAAAGTAATGAGGTAATTAGGAAGCTATTTATATATTTCATGTCATTGTGCTATAGACACATCATGCAATGTTGGGCCAGAAATGGGCCAAAGGGGCCAATCAAATGCGCTGACAAAAGTAAGATCACCAAAGTGAACAATGTGCACTTAAACATATTAGGCCTAGTACATGTAACTATGTAAGTTATGTTATTGGTCCAGGACCTACCCATTCTTGAATTCTTACTGGGAGAGCCAACTAAGAGACAGTGACAGAGGTAGTGCGAAAGATCTTCTTCGCAGATAGTAACAAGTGATGTCGTCTACCGCTCTACCTAAGAAGGTGTGCCTAGCATTAATCAAACACTGCTGCAGATGGGTCATCGATCTTAATTTCAAATTTAATGGCTCTAGCAGTTTAGAAACTCCAATTTCTAATGCCTAGATGTCAACACCACCTTACCGCTAGGAATCGAAATTGACACAACTACACTTACATTTATGGGCTACATTCAACAATGATACATTTAAGGGTCCATTCGAATTGTGTGCCCTCGATGATGTATATATAATCGATACCCTAAATCTTAAAATGAGATTCAGAGTGAGCACAAAAACAAACAAACATGTTATTAGGCAATAACATGGAACTCCCTTGAGCTCAAGGTCTCCCTTTTGAACCTTGAAGTTGAGCTTGTATCTCAAAGCAATGGCAGAAGAAGATATCTATACCAAAGATGGAACAACTGATTACCATAACAGGCCTGCCATCAAGAAGAAAACAGGAACATGGAAAGCTTGTCCTTATATTCTAGGTAATCAAGTAACTTCTTTCTTTAAAGTATATAGGATCAACATGCAACAAATGCTTCCCTTACATGCCTTGGCTTTTGAATTTTGAACAGGAAATGAATGCTGTGAAAGATTGGCTTACTATGGGATTAACACAAATCTTGTGAATTACCTCAAGTTTCAACTGAACCAGAAAAATGTGGTGGCTGTCAATAATGTCACAAATTGGTCAGGCACATGCTATGTCACCCCATTGCTTGGTGCATTTCTAGCTGATGCATACCTTGGAAGATATTGGACAATTGCTGCCTTTTCCATCATCTATGTCTTTGTAAGTCAGTTTGTTTGTCAAACTATATATTAATTAATTCTTGTTGGTCCATAAATGAAATGCCCATTTTTTATTTCTTGCAGGGAATGACATTATTGACACTATCAGCATCAGTCCAAGGACTAAAACCACCCTGTGACAAAAACAGTGTATGCAACCCCACGGGGTTACAAACATGGGTTTTATTCATGGGACTTTACCTCATAGCACTTGGAACTGGAGGCATAAAGCCTTGTGTTTCATCATTTGGGGCAGACCAATTTGATGACTCTGATGAGGCTGAGAAGAAGAACAAGAGCTCTTTCTTCAACTGGTTCTATTTATCAATCAACATTGGTGCCCTTGTGGCCTCCTCAGTGCTTGTTTGGATACAAACAAATGTGGGTTGGGGTTGGGGCTTTGGCATCCCAGCAGTGGCAATGGCACTTGCTGTTGTGAGCTTCTTTTCGGGTACCCGGTTGTATAGGAACCAGAGGCCCGGTGGGAGTCCCCTGACCCGAATTTGCCAGGTGCTTGTTGCATCCTTCAGGAAGTTCAAAGTAAAAGTGCCTGCTGACAAGGCTCTCTTGTATGAGACTACAGATGAGGAGTCTGTGGTCAAAGGAAGCCGCAAGCTTGATCATACAACACAATTGAGGTAAGGTTTAATAAGTTTGTAACAAGAAAATTAAGCATCTTGGAAGTACTTTTGCTGCTTTTGAAAGCCAACTTTGGACTGACTTTTGATCAAGAAGCAATATATAGGGGTTTCTAAATTCCAAAACCAGTATATACTAGTAATTTGCTTTATGATTCTCTCTTTGAAAGCTGCACTGTAATATGCAAAGTGCACTTAAGCAACCTCATAATGAAATAAGGTGCTCTGCAATGATATTGTGCTTATATTCAAAACAAATTGTTTTGGGGTTTAAGGTTTAAGTGTTTTAGGTGTTTATTATATTGAAAAAAATAATAAATGAAAGTCTCGCATAGTTTTAGATACAAGCACAACATTAACACCAAAAACATCAGAAAATGATCCAAACTCCTCATAATATGAACTTATAATGGTTTTTTTTTTTCTTTTCCTTAGCTTCTTTGACAAGGCAGCAGTTGAGACTCAAACAGACAGAATCAAAGGTTCAGTGATGCCATGGAGACTCTGCACAGTGACCCAAGTTGAGGAGCTCAAGTCCATCATAAGGCTACTGCCCATTTGGGCCACTGGCATAATCTTCTCTGCTGTATACAGTCAAATGGGAACCTTGTTTGTTCTCCAAGGCAACACAATGGACCTTCACGTCTCCAACTCCTTTCAAATCCCCTCCGCCTCACTCTCCCTCTTCGACACCATCAGTGTCATCTTCTGGGTTCCGGTCTATGACCGTGTGATAGTCCCATATGTCAGAAAATTCACAGGACACAAAAATGGGTTCACCCAACTCCAAAGAATAGCAATTGGGCTTGTCATCTCCATCTTCGCAATGTTGGCTGCAGGGACTCTGGAGCTTGTGAGGCTGCGCGAGGTGAGAAGGCACAACTACTATGATCTCAAGCACATGCCCATGTCAATATTTTGGCAGGTCCCTCAGTACTTCATTATAGGGTGTGCTGAGGTTTTCACATTTATTGGGCAATTGGAGTTTTTTTATGAGCAGGCTCCTGATGCCATGAGGAGTCTGTGTTCTGCTCTGTCACTCACAACTGCTGCACTTGGGAACTATTTGAGTACACTGCTTGTGAATGTTGTGACTGATGTGAGCACCAGGCATGGTAGGCCTGGTTGGATACCAGACAACTTGAATTATGGTCACCTTCACTACTTCTTCTGGCTCTTGGCTGTGTTGAGTGTGATCAATTTGGGGTTCTATGCTTTGGTTGCTAGATGGTACACTTACAAGAGGCCAGTTGTACCTAGTCACATGCAAGAGGCCTGCCCATTTTGATGGTTATGTTTCATATTTCTTTTTATAAATTGTGATCATGACTGGATAGGTATGCCTCATCACCAATGTGACATTCTGATTCAATTCACTTTCATTGAGCTTTTTTTTTTTTTTTCTCAGTAGTCAAGAGTATAATGGATCACACGCTTCAAAAACTCTTTTATTTAATGTTCACCACCCTTCCAAGAGCTGCGAGTCAATTCTTTGTTCAGTTCATATCTGCATTAAATTTTGTAATGTGCCTACACTACTGATCCATGCCTTTTTCTTTTCGGCTCACAATGATTAACTCAAACGTGTTGGTTTGGAATTATTGAAACTTGAGATCTCTCAAACAATGTGGAAAAACATCGTATTAAAATTGCCAATCATACTTTAATTAACCCTAATACTTTTTTTGGCCAGATATACTTTAATACTTTTTTGGTAAGAGATATACTTTAATACTTTCACATGACTATGAAATTATCTTAACCGTTGGATTTTCAATTGGAGTTAGGACTGTGGCTGTCAAGTGCCATTTTTTTCGTTTCCATTTTTGCCAAGGACAAGTTCCAGCAAAGAGTCCAGGTACAAGCTTCTTTTGATAAAATGTCCCGGTACAAAATTAAACCTAAAATGATAACGACCTTTGAATTTTTTTTTGCTGAACTTTAGAATTACAAAAATTAAAATCAGGTTTTTTATGTTAGGTCCATTAAATCCTTGAACATTTATCTAAACTCTAAGTTTTCATAAAATTTCCATGAACCCTTTATGGTTCAAATCATTAAAAAAAAAAAAAAAAAAGTAGCTTGCATTTTATGTTATCATGATTGAATTTTTTTTTCTTTTCTAAGAGTATCATGATTGATTTTAAATGGATATCTTTTAAAAGGATCTAAATAACCTGAAAGAAGAGATTGTACCCATGTCTTACTCTTATGATTGTTTCTCAATGTCTATTAAGTTAGAATTCCAGCTGTAATTGTTGTTCTGTTTAATTTTTTTTTTCTTTCCATCATTCTATCACCTAAAACCTACACACACAATAACATTTATATATATTCCCTTTCCACTGTCATTTTCAAAATCACCCACTTTCTCTAAAAAGGCAAAACCTCCCAAGAGGTACAATAAATATATAAGATTGCCTTTCTAAGATGACATGGTCGTTCCATTTGGTTTTAATGATAAATGAACTTAGCAAACATCTGTAGTAAAGTTGTGACTTGGTATGTCACAAAGGCCAAAATAATTGCATAATGTCATTATCAAATTAATTCATAGTACAAATCTAAAATTTCCAATGATACCAACTCCAAGTGCTTTTTTTTTAATTTTTTTTATCAAAGAAGTATTCAATTGGAAGTTTGGAACTAAGAAGAATTACAATCCAAAAGCACTTGTGTATCCAATCAAGAAGGGACAAGTGCTTTTTTGGACTTAGACTACCACATTAACATTTTTTTTGGGTTTATAATATTATTTAAGAAAAAGAAGAAAACCTTACCAAACTATTTCCTACCACACAGTATATGGTGGCAACTGACAAAAGAATCAATAATCACACATGGAAAATTAGCATTTCACAACGCAATTTGAGACTTCTAAGGAAAAGATATTGAAGAATCTTTACCAACCTCATTGATGAGATTTTGCATCTGGACAATAGTAGGTAGCCAAAAGTTTTCCTTCTATCCAAGTGTTTCCAATTATGAAAGAGGCAGTGTTGTGACTTAATAGCTATGGCCCTTGGGACCATTTTGGCTTTTTCACCAAAAACAATAACTTGGACTTCCATTGTTGCATGATATTATTGCAAGAGTTATGCTAAACCCAGTGGCGCTTGCATGAACAAAGGCTATGTTACATATAATAGTGCGTGTATAAGCAAATATATAGACTATGTTAATAGATGTATATTAATCAATGACCGATAATCATTCACGCATGATTAGCGTCTTAAAAAAAAAAAAAAAAAATCCTTTCCAAACATAAAATAGGAAAAGTAATAGTCGTACACAACATTCCAACGTAAAGAGGTAGTAAAGGTCGTCTCTGACTTAATTTCTATATAATTTCGTGGCCCTTTGCTGTGTGCGAGCAGGAACCGGGCAATGCTTTCCTTGTTTTGCTCGGATTCTTATTCCTATCAAATTCATTAATCAACATCACCAGTCACCAATTAACCACATACATAAAAGTTCACTCTTTTTTCTCGCTTTTAACTCCAAAGGTATGTGATATCCTTACACCTGATGAGTACTGCTCTCTCCCTCTCCCTCTCTCTGTCTCTGTGATAGGTTTTGCTTTTTTGGGTCTGCTCTGGGATAGTATAACCTGCAAGCATTCATGTCAATGATGTATATTTCTTAGAGTACTGAATGGTGGGTGGGTCTTACATCTCATCTCTCTTATGGGTCTATTTTCTCATGTTTCCAATTTGCATGTATCGATTTTGGATAAGGGTGAACATTGCATTGGTATCAAGTGGTTTGCTTTTCTCTCTTTTTTATGTTTTTTATTTCAATAATGACTCGTATTTTTAAAATATTAATCGGTTTTCTGTCTCTTCCAATTTTGAGGCTTGACTTTATAGTGTGAAACTGAAATCCTCTGTGCTAGTCCTCAATCATGCTTTCTTTCTTTCTTTGTTTTTTTTTTTTTTTTTTAATATGATATTGGGTTGTGGAGTTTATCTTTTTATATTGAACAACCCCATTCGTGCACAGATGGAATTTGACTTTTACAATGAGAACACATTGCTTAGGCTTGACTCAACGTTTGCTTATTTGTGCTTTTGTCTATTTAAATTTTGATTAATAAAATAGGGGTTATGGATTCTTTGATGATGGGGGGTCTCTAGAATGCTCCCTGGTGCTATCGAACAATTACCCTTTAATTTTATATTGGAGTTGAAGAAATCTAATTAACTAGTTTGCTCTTATTTATATATCTTATATCTTCTGAGTTCTGACTATGCTCAAGGAAAAAGATACTATTTTGTTTATTCTTGGTGGGCCAGTTGTTGTGAGTACTCGGCTCGATGATTAGAAGTATCATTTATGCACTACTAGAGTGCATAATCCCCTCTGTATTTCAAATTACCCTTCATTCTGATTTTGAGCTCCTTTTTTTCAAGGGACTCTTGAACAAAAGCTATGTCTAATCATGCTCATTTCTCAAGTGATATACGTATGCCCTTTTTCTTTTTGTAATGACATGTGGTCCATGTACATGCTGCTTGAATTATACTTATCAAAAACCATCTATGATGATTAGTTCACTTTTGGAGTGATCCATTGATTCCATTCTCCAAAAGATAGATGGTCTGTAATGTTGTATGCCATACATGTGCTCTGTTATATGTCCAAGTGCTTGGTGAAATATGCATGTTCAGAATTACATATTTTGAGAATCTAGAATTGAGTTGGCCATAGCATTCCTATCTAACTTCCAACTAAGCATTACCAAATGAATGGATCCAAGCCAATGTTATCACTTTCAAACTTGTCATGATCACTCTTCTTTTAGCTTGTGCGTGACTATGATGATTTTGTAGGTGAGTCTTTGGTTTTATATACCAAGCACAACAAGGCCTGGAAGATATCTAATCTGCAAGGCACTATGGCGGATGATGATGTTTACACCAAGGATGGAACAGTCGACATCCATAAAAATCCTGCTAATAAAAAGAAGACTGGAAATTGGAAGGCATGCCGCTTTATTCTTGGTATGGTTTTGTTAATCATTCATTTTCTTTATTTTTAATTTCCCCCTATTTATATAAATCAAATATGATTTTGATTCAATAAATAATTCTGTTTCAGGAAATGAATGCTGTGAAAGATTGGCATACTATGGAATGAGTACCAATCTGGTGAACTATCTTGAGAAACGTCTTAACCAGGGAAATGTCACTGCATCAAATAATGTCACTAATTGGTCTGGGACATGCTATATCACACCATTGTTAGGAGCCTTCATAGCTGATGCATATCTGGGAAGATATTGGACAATTGCCAGTTTCTCAGTTATTTATGCTCTTGTAAGTTTGGTCCCAATTACATCATGAATGTTTGAAATGGATAATAGTGATTGCTTTACTGTCAAGCTTTTTAGTGCTCATGTAAGTCAATTTCACATCAAGATTACAACTTTGATATGTGTTTTGTCAAATTATAGTGATCTTTCGTTCTTGGTCATACTCTAGCCAAATCAAAATTTTCATTGGTTGCTATTTTGACTACATTTAAATAAATTGATTTAAAGGCTTTTGGCCAACCCAACATCTTTATATGTCTTTTGCAATTCTCTAGATATATGTTGAAGAATTTTTCTGTTTTTGTAGGGGATGACACTCTTAACAATCACTGCGTCTGTCAATGGACTAAAGCCATACTGCAATGAGTCTGGTTGCCACCCAACAACATCACAAAAAGCAGTCTGCTTTGCAGCACTGTACATGATTGCACTTGGTACTGGTGGAATCAAGCCATGCGTTTCATCTTTCGGTGCAGATCAATTTGATGAAACTGATGAGGTTGAGAGGAAAAAGAAGAGCTCTTTCTTCAATTGGTTTTACTTTTCAATCAATATTGGTGCACTTATTGCTTCCTCTGTTTTGGTGTGGATACAAATGAATGTGGGGTGGAACTGGGGGTTTGGAATCCCTGCAGTTGCAATGGCAATTGCAGTTATGTTCTTTTTCTTGGGTAGCAAGTTGTACCGTCTTCAAAAACCTGGAGGGAGTCCCCTCACAAGGATTTTTCAGGTTATTGTTGCATCCTTCAGGAAATACAATGTGAAGGTTCCAGCTAACAAGTCTCTTCTCTTTGAGACTGCAGATGAGGAGTGTAATATCCAAGGAAGCCGTAAGATTGAACACACAGACAAGTTAAGGTAAGCACTCAAAGGTAGAGTTTCAGTAAGCTACTTGTTGTTTTTAGCAAATTGATTCCAAGTCAATCACATAACCAAATAAGTTGAACCTATAAATTGGTTTAGCATATGCAATATTGGGTTACCACAAACTACAAGTTGATCCTCTTATCAATATTGTCAAATTCCAGGTTCTTTGACAAGGCTGCTGTGGAGACCGAGGTTGACCATGTTAAGGACTTGCCAAACCCATGGAGACTCTGCACAGTTACTCAAGTAGAGGAGCTCAAGTCCATTATCAGGTTGCTTCCAGTATGGGCATCTGGGATAGTCTTTGCTACCGTCTACAGCCAAATGAGCACAATGTTTGTTTTGCAAGGCAACACATTGGACCAACACATGGGCCCCAAATTCAAGATCCCATCAGCATCTCTTTCCCTCTTTGATACAGTCAGTGTCATTTTCTGGGCTCCTATATATGATCAATTCATTGTCCCATTTGCAAGGAGGTACACAGGCCATGAAAGAGGTTTTACCCAGCTACAAAGGATGGGCATTGGCCTTGCTCTATCCATATTTTCCATGATCATTGCTGGGGTCTTGGAAGTTATTCGGCTCGACATTGTGAGGAAGAACAACTACTATGATCTTGAGTACATTCCCATGTCAATTTTCTGGCAAGTACCCCAATACTTTCTTGTTGGGTGTGCAGAAGTTTTCACATTCATTGGACAGTTGGAGTTTTTCTATGACCAGGCACCCGATGCCATGAGAAGCTTGTGCTCTGCTCTCTCACTCACCACTGTTGCATTGGGGAATTACCTCAGTACTCTGCTTGTTACCATTGTAACCAAAGTAACCACAAGGGATGGGAAGCTTGGTTGGATTCCAGATAACTTGAACAGGGGCCATCTTGACTATTTTTACTGGCTCTTGGCCATTCTCAGCCTCATCAACTTCCTTTTGTATCTCTGGATTGCTAAGTGGTACACTTACAAGAAGGTCACGGGGCGTCCTCACTGATACAACACTAAGGCACCAGAGAATGAGGACTGGCACTTGTGAATCTGCTGGCTGGTCTGCCATTGTAGCTTGTTTGTTTTTCTGTCATTTAAAGGTTGGGGGGTACTAGAGAATGTTGTTGGAGGATTTGTGTGTTCATTTCGAATTAGATTGCAGGTTTTTGTTAAACTTTTCTTAATTAGTAAGGTACTAAGGTTGAGATTATTGTGTCTATGTTGTTTTTGCAGTACAGTTACACATTCAACTCCTCATATACCAGTCATGTGACCAGTCATGTGACCATTTTGCTGAGAGAAATTGTATACATTTGTTGTATACTTGTATACAAGAATTTCGACATGAGAACCTCTTTAAACCTATTTAAAAAAAAAAAGGACCTATCTTCATCTTCATGACGTAGGCATAGCATCAGGTATGTTTGAATCAAGCACCACGTATTAGTGAGGTCATAATGCATTTAACAACCATAATGAGATCCATAACATCAACTCATTAAATGGCTGTGGGCCAGCAATAGCATTCCTGAATTTCGATTCCAGTCTAGATTGGGCCCTCATATTTCTATAGATTCATACACTGTATAGAAGGAATCTGCAATGAAAATGAAAAAGGGAAACTTAAATAAAAACAAAGCCAGCAACACCATCCTCAAAGAATATTGGTGAAAGTTTTTTATTTTCTGACAAGTATACTTCATTTAATTAATAAAACAAAAGATAGTGTAAGTCGATGTACAAAGGACCACAGTCCCAAGCCTAGAAGACATTAATTTTTCACATAATGAGGTGATAAAATCCCACCCTTTAACAAGCATTTATGTGTAGAAACACTTTTTATGCTAATGGATAATGTAAAGACCACATGAGAGGCTCAGAATGACTTCAACTGTAGATATAAAATCTCTCTCTTTCTCATTCTTTATTTCTCCCTCCCCTTTTTCCAAACCCAAAGCCAACACTGAAGACGGATAAGATGCTTGCCCTCAAACTCATTCAAACCTCTTTCACCACCACCACCAGGACCAGACATACCATTTTACACACAGGAAGACTGTCCAATGCAAAGCATTCCATCGTGCGCTTCAGCAAGTCCAATGATTCCGATTCTGAATCCGACTCTTCTCCACCTCAAGGAGATACTCAGAAGCAAGAGCTGCTCGTGAGGATAGCAATGCTTCAAGCTCAGAAAGTCCGCCTTGCCGATTACTTAGATGAAAGATCTGCATATCTTACTCAATTTGGAGAAGAGGCCACAGCTGAGATTGACAAGATTGGAGAAGATGCCCTCAAAGGACTAGATGAGGCCAGCGCCAGGGTCTGTTTAAGTTCCTAGTCCATGCAATGCATTAAAGATAAAACGCGACTTGCTATGAAATTCTGTTGATAATCCAATTCTAATTCATTTGTGATAAGCAGATAATGGAGAATATAGACAGCCGCATGCAGGCCTTTGAGGAATCTGCAGGATTGAACAGCTTGGAGATTGAGAAAAATGAAAATGAGTTAGCAGCATTTGAAGGTGAGATTGAAAAAGACCGAAATGAAGGGTTATTTTTCAAGAGTCTGACGCAGGGGAAGCCAAAAGAAAAAGTGAAAGCTACAGAGGAAATAAAGAAGATCAAGGAGCTTACTAAAGCCAGTGCAGGATCAAAAACCAGGAGGAACATTTACCTCGCACTAATTGGCCTGCTACTCATAGGAATTGTTGATTCTTTCATCACTTCAGGACCTGATTGGAAAAAAGTTGTAGTTCTCGGGGCAATTTTAGTGGGTTTGGGTTCTCAGTTCATCTATGAGCAGAGAATGTTATCAGAAACAGAAAGAACGGAAGAGGGAAAGACAGAGGAGGAAAGAAAGTGATGTCTTCCAGCCCCTTCGGCAAAAATATTATGCTGTAAAATATTCAGCCTTAATTATTATAGATAAATATAGCTTGGGTTTACACAAATATAGCATGATTTTTCTTTTTTCTTTTTCTGATCAAGTCAATTGAATTAATGAAAAAAGAAAAAAAAAAAAATACCAAAGCCTAAGGACATATCTCATATCCATTTACAAGTGTAGTCTATCTAGAAAATCTAAGAAACGAAATCCACTACATACATTTCTACTATTACCCAAAGAGAAGACTGAAAAAGGTCTCTCAGCTGCACTACTAGCAGCACTAGAAACAGTCTTTCAGCTGTACTACTTCCCAGCTACATAAATACAGCATGATACAATAATTCCAAGTAAATCTTACAACTTGGGGGTGATACATATCACGCTCCTTCTCTTTTGCATCATCAAAAGGTGATCTTGGTGATACTACTGTAATCACCAAAAGCTATGTAACTGAGTTAACATATATGATGCTTCATGAACTTTTGATTATTATTGATCATGCCTCAAATTTTTTTTTAACCAACATTTTTTTATTTGAGCTTCTATATGTTCTTAAACCCTCTAGTTTACAACAAAATGCATATAGATCCTGACTTGAGAACTGATTGGCTATAGACATGAAAATCTGATGAGGAAGTTTGGTGATATAAATTCTGGAAACTCACACTTCTGCCAAATAATGACCTGAAGTCTTGTCCAGTATGCATTAAAGAACTGGGCATCCAACCTGCATCAGGAGCTGCACTACTGCCTACTACACAAATATAGCATGACTAATAACCCCAAGTAAATCTTAAGACTTGGGTTTGATATATCAAGCATATTGTTTTTGCATCATCAAAAGGCGATCTTGGTGATATCACTGTAACCACCAAAAACTATGTAACTGAGTTACCATATATGATGCTTTGTGAACTTATGATTATTATAGTTCATGCCAGACATGTCTCAAGTTTTTTAATTAATAACCAATGTTTTTAACATGAGCTTCTGTATGTATTAAACCCACTAGTGTATAAAAAAATGCATATAGACCCAAAATTGAGAACTGATTAGCTATAGACATTAAATCTGGTGAGCAAGGTTGGTGATCTAAATTCAGGAAAACTCACACTTCTGCCAAATAGTGACCAGTCTTGTCCAGGATTCATAAAAAGCTCGGCAGCCAACCTGCATCAGGAAACAGCTTTTGCAATGAGAATGCAACACCTTCAAGAAACAAATATAGGCAATGTACAACCCGTGCATACCTTACGTCACTTTGAAAAGAAAAGCATGTTCTTCATGAAGAATATATCTATGTGCATAATCATTATCAGTAGATATCGTCGCATCTAAACTAGGCCAAGGACGCATTGCTGCAGATCTTTTCTGGGACAACATGGAATTTAATGTATCCATATTTCTAACAAAAGCTGAAAAGAGAATAAAAGAAAAGCTGTGGACATCTCATCATACGACCCCAGACGCAACAATACATGTGATGACTGATGACATCAACAAAGAAAAGCAACAGGAGATACAACTTACTCCCACGCTACTTTAAACCCAAGAAGAGTACGTACTGGCCCCATTGTTGAGCACTGCCCTAACAAGTATGTACCACGTTATGGAACTGGGAAGAATTCCAAGATGCAAAGCCTTCTCTAAAAACCTAATGGCTTCTGATATTCTACTGCATGAACAAAGCCCTTTGAGAGTAATATTATAGGAAATGATATCAGGTTGTAGCCCAGCTTTTAGAATGCGGACCCAAATTTCTGATGCCTTTCCACAGTCTCTAATTTTGTAAAACCCCTCCATTAGGGTGTTGTGGGTCACAAGATTTGGAACACAGTTCCAACGCCCCATCTGAAAATAAAGCAGCAAAGCATCTTCAGCTTTGCCTGCAGAGCAAAGCCCATGAATTATAATGTTGTGCATAATTACATCAGGCTCCAATCCCTTTTCAAGAGCTTGATGCCACAAGTTTAGGGCCATGTCAATCTTCTTGCCTCGGCAAAGGCCGTCCATTAACAAGCTATATGTGATCACATCTGGCTTCCATCCTTTTTCCAGCATTTCCCTCAAATAAACGTATGCGTCACTAAATCTTTCTGCATTGCATAAACCATTTATGAGAGTATTGTAAGAGACAACATTTGGAGAGCAAAACTTGGTGCACATTACCCTAAAAAAGCAAATAGCGTCTTCAAGTTTGGAAGCTCGAATAAACCCATATATCAATGAATTGCAAACATGAGAAGTTGGTTTATAGCCACACTTATCCATCTGATCAACTAGTCTGGAAGCTTCATCTAGTCTCCCTTCTTTGCATAACCAATTAATCACTGAGGAATACGCAAAGGCATCGAGATCAGCTCTTGTATTTTCTGCCTCTTTTAAAATCGATAAAGCCTTGTTCAAGTACCCATTCTTGCACAGTCCATGAATTAATACGCCATAGGTTGTGGAATCTGCAACACAAGCCTTCTCACGCATTAGTTTCCAGACAGAAATAGCTTCATTCACTTTCTCATTCTCAAGCAACCCTTTGATCAATATGTTATAACTTACAACATTACGACAACCACCCTTCTCCATCAATTCCCACAACTCAAAGCACTCTTCAATCTTCCCTGCTTGACAGAACCCACTGAGCATTGCATTGTACATAACCACATCAGGCAATCCCCCTTTCTCAACCATATCTTTGTAAACTCTCTCAGCCCCATCCACATTCCCTGCTTTGCACAACCCATGAATCAAAGAACTACAAGTAAACAAATCATGCCCTCTTTCATTTTTCTTCATCCTATCCCATATCTCCAAACTCTCATTGAACTTCCCACATTTGCATAAACCATTAATCATAACATTATAAGTAACAACATTAGGATAAACCTCCGAGTCCTTTACCAACCCCTCCCAAATCTCCTTAGCATTCACAAAATCGCCTTTCCTGAAAAACCCATCAATCAAAATATTATAACACATCACATCAGGACTAACCCCTCTTTCAGGCATTTCATCAAACACCTCCAAAGCCTCACACAAATTACCACTTTTAGCAAGCCCATTTATCAAAGTCCCATAACTAAACACATCAGGCTTCAGACCCTTTTCCCACATCCAATCCAGCAACCCTTTGGCCTTCTCAAACTGCTTCTTCTTACAAGAAATTTTGATCAAAATATTATAAGTCTGCAGATTCGGGGACACACCCACTGTTTCAAAATAAGCGAAAAATTTCTCAGCTCGTTCCCACTGGTTAGACTCAATGAAAGCATTGAGCAGAGAATTGTACGACCTTATACCAGGTTTGCACCCAAAAATCTCTTCCATTTGTTGAAAGACATCCAAGGCTTTATCGGGCATTGAGTTTTTCGCATAGGCTTTAATCACAGTCAATGCCACTTCCTCGGGGCACTTGCATTTCTGGGTCCGAATCAGTTCGACGACCCGACCCACGTGGACTACGAGTTTCGGGTCGATGAGCCGGCGGACGATGTGGTGGAACACGTCAGCAGAGTGAGTGTAGTTCGGGTGGCGACTGGCTGAGTCGAGCAGGGCAAGTACTGAGTGAGGATTCTTTTCGGCTTTGAGGAGCTTCAGGACTCGCTTCGGAGAGAGCGATTTGGGGAAGTCGACCATGGCAGTGGCAGAGACGTAAATTTTTGCGGTTTCTATGTCTCATTGTTATTGCATAGTTTAGGTCTTTGGTCTGACTTCTGAGAGAAATTTTCGGCAACTGAGAAAGTCTGAAATGGATGACAACTTCGGAAGCGGATTTTGCTGCGCTTGGTAATGGGCCGAACGCCTACGTGGACCATAACCAAAGCCCAGATTTCTTAAGCTGCGGCTCAGTTAATTGTGGTCCAAATAATGATATAGAAGCCCATATTTCTTAAGCTTGGAACAATGAAAGCCCAACCTACGAATTCATGTAGTGGGCCTTCCAGCCCATAATAAAACTTGAAGCACACCCTTTCATCCCCAAAAGAAATTTAGAAAAATTGCGGATCTTTCATCTTTCTTGTGTGAACTCTTTATCTTTTAAGCACGCCCTTTCCAAGCATACTTCTTGAGCCTCTCTCTCCACTTTATCCCCAAAAAGAGAAAGGGGCAAAAAAGCAAAGACCATCTTTTCTTTTTTTCTTTTCTTTTTATCCCCCTATCCCTTCACCTTTGAAAAAACCATATTTCTACTGATGATTTTCATGCACATTTTATATTAAACTATAGGGCATAATCTCTCTTTTTCTCCTTTTTTTTTTTGTTTGGTTGTAAATTTCAATGCATATGGCAGTGAACAGTGTAGCTCTCAGATCAGTAGATCACATACAATGGCACACCTAAGATCTGTATGGAATATTTGTAAATCCCTAAGAGGTAGTATGCCTAGAAATTGCCCTGTTGGTCTCTTGTGTTGTGTGTGTGCTTCTTTTATTTGCCTTTGTCTTGCTTTAGTAACATGCCAAACTCTACATTCTTTCTTGGGATTCCTTCACTCTACTAGTATAATCATATACTTCTTTTGAAGGCTATGATAGGAATTGCCACCACCAAGTCTTAGTACAAGCACTGACCCATGAATACATGATAGACCTACCTAGCTTATGTGTACCCTAAATTGGTCTAAATTAGCCCAATGATGGCCATTTTAGTCCCTATGAACAAGCCCATAATCAAAATTAAATACCCATTAACACATAAAAACAGGGGGCTACAGTGGACCGTTCATTCAAGATCTTTCGGGTGAAAAGATGCCATGTGGCGTGATTGGCGGCACAAATGGGGATATTGATCATGTAAAATGTTTGGAGAACAATAATTAATAGAGTCTAGTCCATCGTAATGGACCAAAATGTGAATGAAGTTTTATTAAGCAGGCATGTTGGGTCCAAGATGGAGGCTTTGTTTAAAGTGGATGATCATATTGTACAAAGCCTCTGATTTGTATGTGCTGTATGCGTGTGGGGTACTAAAGGACTCGATTAGATTGTTCTTTTGCATTCATTTTTCCTTTGTAATGATGAGCATACTTTTATCCTTTTTAATTTTCCGCAATTAAATGTACCACCATGACATCTCTTGCTTTTTTTTTATTAAGGAATATTAGACCCAATTATTAATGAGGTAGATGGTTGAACTCTAATTGAAAATTTTGTTCATCAATTATTACAAGGTAATGTGTTCGTAACTTAGAATATATATTAGCATTTTATTTATTATAAATAAATAAAATATAGAATCAACATGAATTTGAATAAACGAAAAACTGACACATTAGTAGAGCTATGTTACTTATAGAGAGATACCCTTTTATGGGTGAATATGATTTGCATAATTATGGAGAATAATGGTCTATGCTATGGGTATAATTAATAAGACATAATAATTGGGTATAATGGCTTCCGCGAAATTTGTGGAGTGTCCATGGGTGTGCGCATGCATATATATATATATACATGTTTATCTTTGCATTACTTGAGTAGTAAGGGCAGAGCTGTAACCCGTTTGGAAATCATTGATATTTATGATTTCATGACACAAAAAAAGAAAAATGTTTATATATGATTCAATGAAAAAGGTGAACTTTATGGCGCTGAGGTACGTTGTTTCTTACCATGTCATTTCTTACTCAAAACTTACATATATATGAGTTTTTTTTTGTTTTGTTTTGAGGGGTTTAATTAAATACAGAAAGATCAAATTAAGACTGATGAAATCGACCTATCCGGTTTGTTGTTTTCATTTAGAAAATGACAAAATTATAAAGAAAGGAAGGAAAGCTCATTCTCACTGCATAAAGCTAGCAGCTTGGGCCTTTGGGGAGACAAAACAATACAATTAGACTGAGTCGGCCTGACTATAGAATCTTCAGTTCTTCACAAAACAACACAGAAAACAAACTCAAAAGAATTTTGCTGCCTGCCTTCAGATCCGAAAGTGTTAACATTCGGATCGATCCATCCTAATCTTCGCTACTTGCATGCTTTGATCGAATAGTTCTATTCAGACCCTTTCCATGTCATGCATCGCAGAGAGCGCACAAAAAAAAGACACACAAGTACTAATAATAGACTATTGTTAGGTTTCAGAGAACCCTACGTACGTACCCCTAGTTCCAACCACACCATACAACAATATAATATTAACTTAGTATTTTCAATTGTTATATACTTATATCTATACCTAGCCTGGGTATGATATATCATACAATATATGATTTCGCACTAGCAAAATCAATTGTGAGCAGTAAGTGGCACATATATATGCAGCAATATTAGAGACCTTATAATGATTGATTTGAGAATTACATGCAGGCTTATTGTCCAAAGTATGTATACATAGTTTTATTTGTGAACATATATTTGGTGGGGCCGGCCGGACTGTGGTGTCACGATTGTGAAGAGGCACTAGATAGCAAACAAGAAAACATATATGTACACAGACACAGACAATAACATACATCAATTCTAAAAAGCTATATATATATATATATGTATGTTGCCAATTAGTGGAAGCTGGAAAATGGGCATTGCCCATTGGCTAATAATTAAAATCTTATTTGCATATAGGAGGTAGGTAGAGAGGGGCCACTGCCGATAGATATGCATGGCCACAATATATAACATGATATATCCAACTTTGGATATGATATGGTGGAATTATAAATGTCTGAGATGATCTACATCTTCTACCAAACAAACAAAACCATAGAAAGACAAACCCACCTATGGATCGGGAGAATATAAATTATGTGATCGAGAGAAAGACAAACCCATAAACCATTTGATTTGAGCATATACATCTTCATTTCTCTTTTTAAAATTTTTAATACCAACTTTATTATATATAGATATATAAAAGGAAAAGGTAAAGGTGGAGAGGACATGTTCACACTTTACGCCTCATTCCATGCACAAAATATATACGCTCACGAATCACTATACAAATATTGTAGTGGCCTGTAGTGGCACATACTGTCTGTGACCAACCCATGCACAAGGCTAGGGCCACCTCTCTCTCTCTCTCTCTCTCTCTCTCTCTCTCTCTCTCTCTCTCTCTCTCTCTCTCTCTCTCTC
>QANW01005268.1:472632-532891 GCA_003254865.1 Dryas drummondii
ACAAACACACGAGGGGGCTCTCTCTCTCTCTCTCTCTCTCTCTCTCTCTCTCTCTCTCTCTCTCTCTCTCTCTCTCATATTGTTACACACATATATGCATTGATAGCTAGAGCATGTGATTTTGTGATGTGAGTAAGGTAGGGGTGCGATTAATGGGACCCCGTGAGGTGTAACCGAATGAGAGGGTAGGTGGGATGGGGTGTGGACCCACTGACTCAGTACTGGCCGTGTAGCTAGCTCTATTGATCGAGCCGGCGGGTTATCTCGTGACTCAGCGGTGGGAGTACGGGTTACGTGGGCCTCAAATCTCAATCATCACCTCAAAATTCAGACCAACTCTTCATCCATCCATGTGAATTCTCAAGTGAAAACCTTCATCACTAAAAACGTCTAATATTCTTCTTTTTCGTGCACTACACGTGTTATACTTAAATTTGAAAACTCGATCAATCCATCTCTCTGATTTATGCTTTTATATAGTTTCTCTTGAATTCTATAGGAATTCGAAGTTGAAACCTTTTCTTAGAAAGTTTAAGAAAAAAACCTCATAATTAATAGCTAAATTCAAATTATATATAAAAGTAAAAGCATTAATAGAAATTTAGACATTTATTTCAAAATCAATTGGTAATTAAAAAAGTAGTCCAAACTCTTATAGAGTACTATACAATATCTTAAATTTTTTATGTGAAATCTTTCTCTCAATAATTAGTCATTACCAAATCAATAGAGATACGCAGTTACTCTTAGCATGAAGGATTGATAAATTCGAGGACTTGAGGTAAGTCAGTTGGCCAAGCAATTATGATGTCCCCACCAATATTGGCGGATCCAAAAACCTTCTGTTATGGGGGCAAGATTAAGTGAGCAGGCTGAGCAATAGAGCAAGTGAATAGGCCGCAAGCACAGCCGCGCAACAGTAGTAGTCGAATGATGAAGCAAGGCAGACTGGCAGCAAGCAGGCCAGCAAGGCAGTAAGGGGCGTCGCGTCGCGAGGGAGAAGTTGCCAAGCAGAGCAGGCGTCGACGCGGGTAAAGGAGCAAACTTGGTTTCAAACTTTCAATTTCTGTCGTTCTAGTCTTCTGTGTGGCTGGACTCAGACTTGGTTTAATTTAGCTTGCCAAAACGACGTCGTTTTGGCAAGTTTAGAATTCAAAAAACAACATATGCATCTCACGTGACACTTGACACCTTCATCTTCCTCACTAATCTGTTCAGATGTTCTTCATTTCTCTGCCATTTTCACAAATACTTGCTTCTCTTGCCCCTCTGCCTGCCACTGCACACCTCAATCTTCAAGGGGTCAAAATTTCTTTCAAGCCTAGCAATTGTAGGTTCATGGGGTCAATTGACCCCATTGACTCCATCGTAGATCCACCCCTAGATTCCCCACCTCACCGGATTTCGATTCCCCCTCCTCCCTCTAGGCCTATTTTCTTGGCCTCCCTTTATAATAAAATAAAAATAAAAAAAGGATTGATAATTAAATTCATTTTATTAGTTCTCAAATTCTAATTAATTTAAGCATCGGATTCCCTAATTTATATATAGCGGGTAACTCTTGTTACAAACATATGTACAAACATCAATCAACGATCAATCTTCAATTCGCGTCATTTCTTTTCCTTTTCCAATCCCCACCAGAGTATAGTAAACTACCCAGTACCCACACCCAATAGAACTTAGCCACGCAATACTGTATGTGTATGTTGGATTCATGCATGGGGCTCTGATAAAGCAGCTATCTCAGGAGTTTGAGTTTGAGTTTCATGATCATAAGGTTTTCATTTTTATTTTTGAATTATTTGCTCAAAATCACATATATTAATTACACTTGCCCAAAACATTGTCAGTGATTCTATCTAGTTCAGCTAGGATTGCAACTTCAAGTTCATATACATGGCTGCAAAACACTGTAGGTGAACAAAGTGTTGGTTCACTTATATGCATTTGCCTAAAGATCAGTGTTTTCGAAGGTATCGGTTTTTTTATATAAGTTTTGGAAAAAGCAGATTGCCCTTTTGAAGAAAATAGATAAAACCGATGGCTTTCACCATCTTCTTGAGTAATTCCATTTTGGTGTTTGATGAAAGTCTCAGAGAGAGAGAGGCTCTGGGAATCTATGTATGCATGCAATGTGCTGCTGCTGCGCTCAGGCACACGCATCATATGCATAAATAATGCACTGCAATGCACCCTTTTAGCAGATATATAAAGGCAGGCCAAGCTAAAGCCAACCCAATTAAGCTCAATTAAGTCCCATCTCTCCAACCAAACTGAGAAATAAAGAGAAAGCTTTGATTTTGGGCAAACCCTCAAAGGGTCATTCACATTTCACACCATAATACGACGTCACTTCTGAATGCTAGACTAGAATGGCCCCGTTTGGACATTTGTTAATTGGTGCTTGCAGCTGAGAGTGTCTGAGTCTGAGTGGTGTGTGACAGAAATGAGAGCAGGGTTTTAGGTGTAGTGTTTGAGAGTGCACCCAATTTACCACCCATCATTTTGTTTTGTTGGGTACAAAATAAATCCAAGTGGGAAGGCAGTTGGCATGGCATACATTAAACAGCGAATACGATGGAAGGTGTTTGGGAGCTGGGAAAAAAGAAAGCCGAAAAACAAAAAGAAGCCCAAAACAGGAAAAAGGAAAAGGGAGAAAAGAAAGAAAGAGAGAAAGAGAGAGAGAAAGAGAGAAAGAAAGCGAAATGTGAGAAAGAGAGAGAAACAGCAGAGCAGAGAATTACACATCCTCTTCCCCCCAAACCCCCCATAAGTGATGGCGTGATTGCTTTTGCTTTTTCTCTCTCGACAGGAATCTTTGAAAATCCAAAGCACCCTCCCAAACCAAAAAATGTAACAGAGAAATTAAAAAGAGTTTGTTAGCTATAAAATAAAAAAATAAAAGCAAAAAAGCTAGCCAGATAATTTGGGCACCTCATCCTCCATTGTTTTGCTAAGCAAACTCCCCCATGCTTGCTAAATGGCAAGTGCTAGCTAATCCACCTAAGAAGTGATTTGTGTCAAATTTTTTTTTTGCTGGAATGCCAACTGGGTTTTTGCTGTCCAAGTTTACAACAATGTAAAACTAATAATTTCAAACTAGTAATAAATAAAATACTGAAACTATTTTGAGGCATTAAATATTTACTACTGCCCTACTGGGTACCATATTTTAGTTTTAAAAGGAGAATTCCATATCTTAGTTGTTAGTTGTTAGTTTGTTACTAACTTACTACTAATTTAAGAATTTCCCGTCCAACAAAAGCTCAATCTTGCCACCACTAGTATATATTATGAATGTGGTACAAGAACAGTGCGACTCTCCTTAAGAGTTAAGAATAAGAATGTAGTCTAAAATATCTTAATTAGATCTTATTTGTTGAATACCAAATTTGAGCTCAATAATTTATTAATAGATTGAGAAGAAAATTAAATATTAAAAATGGTCTTGGAAATAATTAAAGAAAGTGGAAATTTAGATTGGCGTATGGAAACCGTAGTCCCACACCCAAAACAAGTTAAACATCCAAACAGGGTCTAGAGGCCTATTACTGACCTCGATTAAGGATTCAGTAGGTGCAATAGGCAGAAAATTGTCTTTTCACCAGCGAGTGCCCCCAGAGAAAAAAAAATACAAGAACAAGTAAAGGCTAAAGCAAATCAACACAACTGAGACTTGAGAGAGATGGTGAGTGGGGCCATAGCAAATAGTAGCTAGCTAAGCTAATTGCCTAATTCTATTACTCAAATATTTTCATTTCATTTATTTTCACCTTCATTTGTTTCTCTCTCTCTCCCTCTCATACTGTCCGTTGGAAGCAAACAGTTGTTTCTTTCATAGTCCACACATTCTCTTACTCTCTCTCTCTCTCTCTCACTACTCTCATAACATGAGCAGCAGCAGCAGAGTGGGCAACACAAACCAGCACCACCGGTTATGAATCCCAGCAGCATAGAAGTACCACCGCCACCGCCACCGCCACTACAACCGCCACAGCCGCCTCAGCCCCACCGACCCTCCACTTCCTGCGACCGCCACCCGGACGAGCATTTCACCGGCTTCTGCCCCTCATGCCTCTGCGAACGACTTGCCGTTTTGGACCCTTCTACTTCTTCCGCTACCTCTTCCTCTTCTCGCAAACCCCCCACCTCCTCCACCGCCGCCGCTGCCCTTAAGGCCATTTTCAAGCCCCCCATTGGCGGCGGCGGGGCCTCTAATAGCTCCAACAAATCCCGACCCACTTCCTTTTTCCCGGAGCTCCGAAGAACCAAGTCCTTTTCTGCCTCCAAAAACGAGGGTTTCTCTGGCGTCTTTGAGCCCCAGAGGAAGTCCTGCGACGTTAGGGGTCGGAGCACGCTCTGGTCCCTCTTCAACCAAGACGACGGCCGGAACCCTAACAAGAAAGAACCCACTTGGGCTGCTGGGCCGGAGATTGAGGTCGAGACCAGAAACTTAGCTGGGTCCTCTTCTAGCTTTCGGGGTCCGGTATTCGAGTCCAAGGAGGAAGAAGAGGAAGAGGAAGAGGACGACGACGATAGCAAGGAGGACGACGACGACGACCACCGAATTAGGATTCTGGAGGAACCCAATGTCGCAGCAAATGTGACCGAAGACAGAGTTCAAGAAATCGTAGAAGAGGAAGAAGAAGAAGAGCAACCACCAGAACCGGAACTAATAGTTGTTCCAGAAGAAGACTTGAAGCCCATGAAGGACCACATAGATCTCGATTCCCAGACCAAGAAGAGGGACCTGAAAGAGATTGCGGGGAGCTTCTGGTCCGCAGCTTCGGTGTTCAGCAAGAAATTGCAGAAGTGGAGACAGAAGCAGAAGCTCAAGAAGCGGCGAAACGGCGGCGGATCGGCGACATTGCCGGTCGAGAAGCCGATTGGCCGACAGTTCAGAGAAACCCAGTCGGAGATCGCCGACTACGGCTTCGGTCGGCGTTCCTGCGACACTGATCCGAGGTTTTCGCTCGATGCGGGTCGGATATCGTTCGATGACTCGAGATACTCCTTCGACGAGCCCCGGGCTTCCTGGGACGGGTACCTCATCGGAAGGACTTTTCCGAGAATGCCCACTATGCTGTCGGTGGTGGAGGACGCTCCGGTGGTCCATATTCCGAGGTGTGATGCTCAAATTCCGGTTGAGGAGCCACCCATGAATTCAATCCATGAGGAGGAGACGGTGGTTCCGGGAGGGTCGGCCCAGACCCGGGACTACTATTCGGACTCGTCGTCCAGGCGGCGGAAGAGCCTTGACCGGTCCAACTCCATCAGGAAGACTGCGGCGGCGGTGGTGGCGGAGATTGACGAAATGAAGTCGTCGTCGGTTTCGAATGCGAAGGTCTCGCCGACGACGACGGCTGATTACTTCCCCGGACCCACCACCAAGCTGGTGGGTCCCGATAGAGATTTGAGGGAATATTCCAACTCCAATTCTCTCCGCGACGACTGCTCCGAGACTTTTGAAATGGCGTTTGGTGGCGGCGATTCGGCAGCGGGGTCAGTGGTCAACGGAGAGAGGAAGGGGTGTAAAAAGTCTCGGCGGTGGAGCAAGGCGTGGAACATTTGGAGTTTCATACACAGGAGAAGTGGGAACAAAGATGAGGATGAGGATAGGTATAGTAGTAGTAGGCCAAATGGGGTGGAGAGGTCTTTTTCGGAGTCTTGGCCGGAGCTCCGAGGCGGCGGCGGAGATCGGAATGGGGAGGCCAAGGGTTTCAATCCCAAGCTTGCAAGGAGCAATAGCAGTGCTAGTTGGAGGAATGGGCATGGTTTTGGTGGTGGGTCTTTTGGGAGCATGAGGAAGAGCACTAGTAGTGTTGTTGAGGCAAATGGGATTGGGAGTGGGATTGGGAATGGGAATGGAAGGAAGAAGAAAGATGAGAACTTGGTGTTGGAGCGGAATCGGAGTGCGCGGTATTCGCCAAACAACATTGATAATGGACTTTTGAGGTTCTACTTGACCCCATTGAGGAGCAGCTGGAGGAGTGCCAGTGGAGCTGGGAAGAGCAGGTCCAACCATGCCCATTCCATTGCCAGAAGCGTTCTGCGGTTGTACTGATCATAATCAATGAATATGAGTTCATAAGGTGGTGGTGTTCTTTGGTTTATTAATGTTGGTTCATTTTGCTGCATTTGTTGTGTTGTAAAACCACACATGCCTATGCATTCTTGTTGGTATTGGTTGGTGGGATAAAAATGAAAGCACTTTGAAATATGTTCCTTTTTTCCTGTGAGTACTACTACCATGCTTTTTCTTCTTCTTCTTCAATTACTCAAATAACATTTCAGTGTTTTCTTTCATTTTTGTTGGGGTCTTTAATCTTACTTTAATGGGGTTTTTCATCCCTTTCTGGGTTTTCTCTATGACCAGAAAACAAAACTAAGACAAATGCAATATGTAAATCTCTGCTTGCCTCATAAAAAGTTAGGACCCAATTTGTTGCTTTTTTTCTTCTCGTACCAAAACAGAATTGGTTCATTGGTGAAGATTGGAGGAATTTCCAGGTTGTGTTTCTCTGAATTCTTTGGCTTCTTATACATTCTCGAGAAAGCAGTAATAATGTGGGCAGGGACTCATTCCCCCCCTGTGTTTTGCTATTTGTCCTTAACTAATTGATGCAAGCAATCATGGAATAGAGTAAGATACGCTTTGGTTTTGAATTTTTTCTCCTTTGGAATCAAAACTCTGGGCATGTGTGGCCCATACAGTAGTAGGGCTTCGTCCCCATTGAACATCACTTACTGCAATTGCAATATGTCATGGCTGTTGCTTTCAGATGGAATGTGGAAGACCATCACTGCACAGTGAGCCTCACCTTGACCCCACTCTGAAAAGAAAGAGCCCAATGCTGCTCTTTTGTTGGCTTTAAAGCTGGACCTTGACTGCTCAAATGTTGGTTGCTGTCTGCATGTATAACAAATCATTTGCCTTCCGCAGAATCCTTGCTGCTACTGTTTCTTTGAGCTTGCACTGCACTCCTTTCACTTAGATAACTCAAATTTGAAGCCAATTGGGTTTTGCCTGAAGGTTTTAGATGATGAAATTTAGCAGGATATAGTGACTTATTTAAGGAGTGTGAGAATGAAAGCAGCGTCTGTGAATGCAGCAACAGACAATCCATAAATCAAGAGTAAAACTACAATCCATAAATCAAGAGTAAAACTTTCATGTAATGAGTATAAATCCTCATAACCGGTTTTGGTTAAATATATTAAAATTGCCCAAAAGAGCTTGGAATTGGAAGTTATTTATGATTCAAGGGTGGATAAGTTTATGGTAATTACATTAATTTGTAAATGTAGAGTAAAATGAAATGATTGATTGGCAGCCACTTATTGACTTATTATGTTTCAAGTTTCAACTCTGAGTCTTTGTTTTTAGTGCTATTACAGCAGGACGGTGAATTTATTATGGCTAGTTCGGTGGCACATGCTTCCTCCTTCATTCGAAAACATAATACTAAAAACAATTGAAATCAAAATTATTATTAGCGAAATGTAAAATATATATGTCTTAAAGTAAATATAAGAATGTTTAAAACATTTTTAGATTGATCAAAGACACTCGCACAATCCTTAAAAAAATTAAAGACCTTTTCTTATTTTCCATTTTTTTGACTTTCCTTAATTGTACTCCATTCAGCAGAGCATTCCACACCCATCAAACTTTTGGATGCAATATGCCAATAAAAGGATTCCAAGAGAAAATAAAAATAAAAAGGACGAAAACATTTTAATTTCTTACAGGGACCTTTCTTTATATGGTTTTGAAGGGAATAACAACATATGTTCATGTAACTTCATTAGTCATCTTCTTTTTCTTTATATGTCATATTGACCAAATTATAAAGTGAAAAGTGAGCTTGAGAAATAAAGCAAACATAAAAGCCTATAAAACCGTTGTCAATTATAGTGAGCCTGTCAAAATGAAGTTTGACCACAAAATTCACAAATTAAAGAAGATCTTAGAATAGAGAGACCCAAATCCCATCGTCAAAACTTGAGATATATTCTCATTAGTTTCTCCCATATGGGGCCACCAACATGTTGAAGGAATCATTCAAACCAATCAACATGTTTTGATTCACTAGAACTTTGAGACTATTCTTTCTCTTATTTTTGTATAGGTAAAAGCTCCATGATCAACTATTTTGCCTCCAAAAGTCAAAAAGTAACCATGAAAACATCCTAACATGCTCTTTCATGGAGGAGATAAAAGAAAGAAAAAAGAGAGAAAAAAGGCTCATAATCCAATGGCATGTCCCAAGTAAACACCCATTAGCATTAGCCTCAATGGGGAAGTGGGTGCATATATGGATAATGATTTGTTTAAGGTAATGGTGAACTTATTTGTCAACTGTTGTAGGCTCCTGTCTCTGCTCCTCAACCCCGAGGTTTGTTTATTTGGCAAGACTTGGTTTTTTAGCTATGCATAGACTTGGTTTTTTAGTTATGCATCTTCTTTTGCCAGAATGTGATAAGAGTTTACATGTATAAGATGGTACTCGTGAAGTCAATAGGAACTGCCATTTCCTTGTCTTTTGTTGTTATCCTAAGTCATATTTATAAGCGATTCTTTAATGATATATAGCAGAACTGCAGAAGTATGAATGCATTGCATTTTAAGCCTTGCTGGTTTTATTATGTGAAAACTGTTGATCTTTGATGATCATTCTAATGGGTGTGACTCCACATATGGGTGAATGGGCGTGTGAAGGTGCACCAACACTTTAAGGAATGTCAATTCAAAAGATTGTGTCCCTAAAATTTGAAACATAAAACTTACAAGGTACACTAAGAGTGATTATTTTTAACACTAACTTAAATTTAATATGAAGTTATGTGGTTTGGGTTGATCAATGCTTGACATGAACTCATATATAACACGATTTATCAAAACAAATAATAAACATGTTGGGTTGATGTCAAACATAGATAACTCAATCTGATGACAAACTCATTTAACTGGTATTATTTGAAGGGCTTTTAATCACCAATGGTCCTTGAATTATTACTTGATTATCAATGTGGTCCTCGAACTTCAAAATCACTCAAAGTGGTCCTCATTTTTGTTATTGCACATCAATGTAGTCCCTACTGTCAAATTTGCTCAAGTTTCTGTTAAATTTGAGCATATGCAGCGCCTATAACTTCTTTAAGAATGACATTTTTGTCAAAATGAAGATCTTCTCTCTCTCTCTCTCTCTCCTTCAAATTAAAAAAACAATCTAAATACAAAACCAGCCTCCACCCCAACCTGTTGCCGACTCCATCCCCACCTTTTCCCCTCTTTCCAACAACTTCTTTGGCCACCCCCTCCTCCTTCTCTCCCCCTTTCTTTATCTCTCTTTCTATCTCTTTCTTTTTCTTTCTTCAAGCCAGGTTGGCGGGGTTGTGAATCGAAATGGGAGTGGAATTTGTCCCTTGGCCAATAGAGATACGATTTTGTGAACCTAGCAGCTCAACCAATCAAACTAAATTTGCACCAAGGTTTGCTTGCAGTGACGGATCCAGGATCTCCAACCCGGGGGGTCATAACGTAAAAGCAAAAAAAAAATTTGGACGACAATAACAATAAAAAATTAAATGATAAACAATATTACAAGCTACATGTAATAACCTAATTTTTAAATTTTTTAAAAATTTTGTTTATTAAAATAATTACTTGTCTTTATATTTATTTATATTTAATTACTTAAATTATTATTTATTTATATTTATATTTGTGTTTATTAGTATTAATTTTAATTGCATTTTAATTGTGTTATAGTAGATATATATATACATATATTTATTAAAAACAAAAACAGAAAAAAGGTTGGGGTTACGTGTGTGTGAGCTTTCCAAGCTTGAATGGCTGGGAGTGAGATATGTGTATGTGTGTTCAGTGGTGTGTGTCAGTGTGTGTGTGCTAGGCGGTGGTGTGTGGCAAACCCCATATTCCTCGGGAGAAAACAGAGGAGAAGAAAGAGAGAAAAACCAAGATAGGAAGAGAAGAGAAGAGAAAAGAGAGAGAAAGTATAGCAAAACCAAGAGAGGAGAGGAGAAGAGAAGAGAAAATAGAGAGAAAGTCCAGCAGCCACTGAGGCTTTTCATCAAGTAGGTGGTGGGCGACTGGGCAGCGAGGGGTCACCGCCTAGAGGTCGAGGGGTCGCCGTCCAAAGGTTTGGGGGGTCATCGGCGGTTGGGAAAGGAAGTTCACGGCTAGGAGATCCGGCGTTGGGGGGTCGCCTGACCCCCTACCTCCCAACGTGCGTCCGTCCCTGTTTGCTTGTTTGATTTATTGTGTTGCATAATCTCATGTTTTCTTATGAGATCACTATGCTTCACACTTTGGGTATATTCAATTAGGATTTTATTGAACTTTTATAGAATTTTTAAAAGTTATTGACTTTGGTAGAGTTTATGGACTTTCATAAACTCCACATAGAATTTGCCATAATTCTATATAGAGTTAAATGAAATACTATTGCAGAGTTTTATAGACCTTTGTTTTTGTTGGCCAATTCATAGACTTTTTTCAACTTTATTTGTATAACTAAAATAATTTATTAAAACAAATCATCACTTTTTTCTTTTGAGCAAACTATATTAAAAAAAAAAAAAGGTTATTTTCCTTTCGCTTAGTTGATTAGTTCATATAATATACTAATTATAATTTGTTATTATATATAGGGTTCAAGGTACCCTAACTACGAAACTGTGTTAGTTAGGTACTTCCGTTCGTCTGACCTGTCAAGAAGGTCATTATTTGATGACGTAGCACACGCGGACCCCACCACTAAAAAACTTAATTTCAATTTAGTATCTCAATTTTATCATGTTTTTCAAGTTCATACCTCAAGTTTAAAAACTTGCAAATAAATAAATGTTTTTCAATTTTTATCTCAATTTTACCTCAAATTTTGACCTATCAAATCTCCACAAAAACCATCAATTGTATACTCATTTTGAAGCAATAAATCTCCTATTTACAACCAAATAAAAATAATGCAAAAATGAGCAATGAAACTCGAAATAATTGGTCACGAAGTATACTATCTGAAACTGTCAAATTTTTCAAACAAATAGCAAATTTAATTTCTAAATTTCACCAAATTTCAATTTCCTTCACATTCATCACCCCGAATCAGTTTGTTAGGTTACTAGAACATGTGTATAGCTTTCAAATCACTCATCCAACCTCAAACCAACCTATAAATCAAAATCTTCATCAAGAACATAAACCTCAAAACTAAAAAATCAAAATCAAAATAAGTGTTTATGTTCTTGATTTCTAGGTTGGTTTGAGGTTGAATGGTTGATTTAAAAGCTATACACATGCGAAACTAATTTTGGGTGA
This sequence comes from Dryas drummondii, assembly GCA_003254865.1. Lineage (NCBI taxonomy): Eukaryota > Viridiplantae > Streptophyta > Magnoliopsida > Rosales > Rosaceae > Dryas > Dryas drummondii. Next base: position 483,983 of record QANW01005268.1, read on the forward strand.
TGAATTTGAAGGAAATTGAAGTTTGGTGAAATTTGGAAAATCTACAATTAGTTTCGGGTAGTCTAATTTGTAATCACTTATCTTGCGTTTCATAACTCATTTTTTAATTATTTTTATATGGTTATAAAGAGTAGATTCATAGCTTCAAAATGAGTATAAGATTATTGATTTTTGTAGAAATTTGATGGATAAAAAGTTAAAGTGAAGTTGAGATAAAAACTAGAAAACATTTATATATTTGCAAGTTTTTGAACTTGAGATATGGACTTGAAAACATGATAAAGTTGAGGTACTAAATTGAAATTAAGTTTTTTAGTGATGGGGTACGTGTGCGCCATGTCATCAGATAACGACATTCTTGATAACCAGACTAACAGAGATACCTAGATGACACAGTTTCGTAGTTGGGTTACCTTAATGCAACTTTTTAAACTTGAGGTACCAAGTTGAAAAATGGTGTATAGTTAAGGTATATAATTATAATTTACCTTATAATATATATAGTATTGGAGTTGCAATCATCATTGATTCAATGAAGGCCATATATCAATGATCGATCAAGACCATAATGCACTTGAAGTGCATGACACCATAAACCTCTTTTTCGCTCACAAACCTTAGAAGTTGATTTCTACTCACTTACATATTACATAAAGGTAGGGAGGAAGGTAAAGCTATTGCCTATATGGCCCATAAACCCAAGAGATTAAGGGCTGCAGTGATGCACCAAGGGAGAGGGAGGAAGAAAAAAAATCAATAATGATTCGGAATACTGTTACTGTTTGGTAATTTTATTTCTGAAAAAATAAAATACAAATTTGTTTGATTTTTAAATAATATACCACTTTTTGTATTAGATTTAATATTTGAAATCCATTGAAATCTGCAGGGTGAAAGTTGGAAAATTATTAACTTTGATATAACACAATTTACATTGCAAAATTTATAAAAGTCTATGATTTTTTAAATTCCATATAAATCAATGACTTTTTAAATACCACATAACTTTTGTTGATTCTTTAAAAGTCATAATTGAATATTCCTCCACTTTTATAGACTCTTTAAAAATCTTAATTGAATACTACCAGACATTTATAGACTCTTTAAAAGTCTTGATTGAATACCACAAGACTTCTTAATTCTACGAAAGTCATTTAAAATCCTAATTGAATACACCTTCCAATGTGACATATGAATATTCTTTTTGAGGTACTAACTCTAATCTAAATAGAACTTTTGATCATCTATCTAAAGCTTAGTTTTGGTATTGTTGTGAAATAAAGTCAGTTGTAAAATAAAGCAGTTAAGTTTTTGGTAAATTATGTTTTCAAAAGTGTTAGAGTTCAAAATCAAGGTTTTTGGTAAATTTTAATGTAAAATTGTTGTGGCTGTGTATAATTACTAAAATAAACATGATGTTGAAAGTGTTTGAAATGAGCGATAACCCTTGTCATTTTGAATAAAAATTGAGGATATATTGGGCAACTCAAAATTTTTATTAATGAGGCACACAACTTTCATTCACAACAATTTTGAAAAACATGTGGATAGTTGTTTTTCAAAACTGTACTGAGTGACCAAAAATTGTGAGACACTTCAGCTTTTGCATGCTTTTATTAACAAACACATTCTTAAGGCTGACATAGGTTTGATTGAGAATGTAGAGTGTTATTCCACATTGGAAAATTAGTTTATAAGTTAGTAGGTCTCCCTAGTTATAACAAAAGGTTATTTACATGACTATTATTTGACTTAATTTTCAAAGTTACTAATCAACAATAACACAAAGCTAAACGGGTATAATCACCATCAATTTTAGTCTCTTTTGGAGGAGAATACTAAAATAATAAAGTTGGTCAAAAAAATAGACAAATTTTGAGCAACTGTGAAGAACTATGTATAATCACTCTTGGATTAAATTGGTAAGTGCTTACATTAAATATCTAACCGTTGAGTGTAATAAGTGCTCAAAATTTGTCCATTAAGAGAGAAACACTCCCTAAATAAATCCAAGGTGGGATTTCAAAGTAAAAAATAATTATAGTTTGTCCATTAAGAGAGAAACACTCCCTAAATGAATCCAAGGTGGGATTTTAAAGTAAGAAATAATTATAATAATGGTTCTCAAACTTTACCTCGAGTATCATTTTGGTCAATGAATTTGTTTTTTGAATTCTATAGTCCACGAAATTTCACTTGTGTGTATCACTTTAGTCTATTATGTCAATTTTATCTATATTTTTTCATCAATTTTAATCACGTGTATCACCTTGGGAAAGAAAAATGAGATGGGCTACCATATTTACCCTCCAAAAGTGGCTCACATCACGTAACTAAAATTGATGAAAAAAAGTTGATAAAATTGACGGAATGGACTTAAGTGATACATGGGTGAAAGTTCACGGACTATAAAATTCAAAAAATAAGTTCATGGACCAAAGTGATACTAAAGATAAAGTTCGAGGATCATTGTTGTCATTTGCTCTTTAAAGTAATGATTTTTATTAACTTCTATAAAATCTACAAAGATTTTCACAAATTTCTATATAAAACTTATGGAGTTTGTTGGACTTTTATCATAGACTTCGACAAATGTTTATATATTCTAAGAAGGCGAAGAGAGGTGGGTGCGAGGTGGTCTCAACAACAAAAGGTCAGAGCAGTTAAGATGTTGTTGGCGATGTTGCTGTTGGTAGAGGTGGTGTTGTTGGTTGTGGTGGTCAGCCCAGTGAAGGGAAATAGGGGAATCAGAGTGGGTGATAAGGGAGGAGGGGATAGGGCAAGGGTGGCAGTCATGGTAGATCTGCCATGGCACTGTGAAGGAGTGGGAGGGTGGTGGGTGGAGGAGAAATGTCATTTCCTTTGTTGTGGAATTACAACGGCTTTTTTTTTTTTTAATTCCATTCCCTTCCAAATCTGCCAAAATCTAAGGGGGGTGTCCCCAACTCAGATTTTAAAAGAGTTTAATGGATTTTAAAATCCATGGAATCTATCAAAATCCAAAAGAATTGGGTGAAATTCTTATGGAATTTGTTATGTGTAAAAAATGCATTCAAATCCAACCAAATCCATTAAAATCCTTCACTTAATGAAATCCATGACTTTTTGAGGACACCTGGATTTCATTGGAATCTATTAAAATCTGAGTTGAGGACACCTAAAGTTTATTGGAATCCATTAAAATCTAAATTGGGAACACCTAAATTTTACTGGACTTTTAAAATCCAATAAAATCTAAGTTAGGGACACCCCCGTAAGTGGGGAAGGCTGGAATTCTTGTAATCTTTCTTATTTATACCATTTACTCCAAAATCAACCACTTGATAAATCCTTCAAAATCAATGAGTTTTTTAATTCACCTAGACTTTGGTAGGTTCTATATAATAATATAAGTCTAAATTGAATAGACCAAATTTCTATGAAATCTTTAAAAGTCTGAATTGAATACACCTAGATTTGTATGAACTTTCGAACTCTTATGAACCCCATTAGATCCCAATTGAATACACCTAAGTCTAATTTCTAATGGGTTCTCTGTATATTTGGATTCCAACCCTGAAGTGAATATGAGACTCAAATGAATACAGTAAAGAGTAGTAGAAAAAATTGGTAAGAAGGAAGACACGTACCCAAGTATCAAACTTTCTTTGAATGAACCCAAAATAACACTGATCAGCAAGCATGTGATAGGGATACAGATCAGTCTTCAAAAATTGTCTTCGAGCTAAAGCTAAAGGGACAAGTTCACATCAGGCTCAACCTCAAGCTGCTCTACTGGCAAAGTTTCATGTCCTTGAACATCTTAGCTACAACTCTAGCTTTAGTCTTTACATCCTCTTACAACTAGTTCTCTTATTCCTCTGTTTAGTCCTCATCACTGTCAAATTCATCAAGGGAAGATCTAGTTTGGAGGCTCATACGTCGAAGGATGAACACATTATAGTAATACCTCACAATACTCTTCCGGCACTTGGAGGGGAAACGCTTAAAGGCAAGCTTCCAAAAACTTGCTTCACTTGATAGTGGATTCCTTTTCACAAGAGATTCAAAGGTTCGTTGTTCTTTCAAGGTCCATGACTTTGAGACAACTTCTCCCATTTCATCAAACTTCCAACTCCAGAAGGCAGGACCAATTTCGGATTGCAAATGAAGACTTGCTTCATGAATGTGGTGTTTGACACAATCAACAGAACCTGGAGAGACACAAGAACAAGAGTTAGATCTCCCTTTTCCAATTGCTTTCGAAGTGGTTTCTGCACGTTTTCCTTCAATGGGCCACATTCGCGTGCCCAACCACTTTGAAACTTCTGAATCACCATCACCACCGTAAATATTTTTCCCATTGACCGGGCCTCTCCACTCTGGAATGTCAGCCTGAAACCGGGGCCCAATGGGAACAACAGCCCTCGAACATTTACCATCTGAAAATAGTAATCTCAGTGCTTCTCGAATGCTAGCATTTTGCTCCTCTGACCTCAATGAAGCTGAATGGTTAGCTGAACCATTGATGTCTTTCATAGGAATAGATCTTGGAAGATAATCATCACTGGAAACCAATAACCTCAAAGCTCGTACAGGTTCAGAACTTTCCTCGTCCAAACTCAAAGAATCTGGACTGTCAGCTGAATCCTTAACTTTCACAATGGTTGCATCACAGAAATTCAAGTTTTCCGGACTTGATGTGTTCAAACCATTGACTGATTCATCTGTATCAATTAAAGGAGGGGCAGAATTATCCTTGCAGGATGGATCATATTTTTCCATATCATCCAGAATGATCAAATTGGTATAACCTGGCTTCCCTTGATATTCATCCTCAAAGTCCAACAAACTTCCAGAATTGAGTGAGTTACAGACAAGCTGTGGTTTGCAAATTTCATTGTTGTCATTTGAACTGGTTAAGCATGAGACAGAACTCCCTCTAACCATTCTCTTGGCACTACGACCATCAGATATATTTGTAGCCAATCCAGAAGCACCTACGAATTTACTACCTTTTAGGAACTTATCAAGTTTTCGCTTACTCTGTAGAAAAATGGGGGAAAAGATATGCTGTTAGGATGTGGACCAACTGTTCTCATACAAATATGGTTTTGTCAAATAAACTACACATATATCACGAAGCAAACAATGTGATGAGATGATTAAAAAATAAACAATTTTTGTGTTGAACATACCCGAGGACAAACGGCATTACCAAGAAGCATAAGCTTCCGCACTTTAAGACTCTGATTCAATAATTTTCGAGCTGAATCTGGGGAATTTTTCCGGTCACAAGGGTCCAGTGCAAGTCCTTTTAACCACACCAACATGTCAGAATCAGAATAGAAGCCAAAAGATGATCTCCATTTTCGCAGCTGGTCCTCCATAGGCAAAGAAGCTTTGCCATCACTCTCCTGATTGCCAAGACTACTATAACTTTTCAATGGTGCCATTTTAGCAATGTTCTTCAAAAATATCCTAATCAACCCCTGTAACAAATTTTCCCACCTTTAGTGGGTGCCACTTTCTACCTTATACTCAATGCAGCAAAAGATAGTAAACAAATCCACATAGAAATTCCAATATCAATTTTTTAACATTCCGAACACATAGCATAGCGTCCAAGGTTAACAGAGATTGATGAACTTAGCCAAGAACTCAGAAAGAACCCTCGAAAGAGTAAATTCCATATGCTTGGTCCTACCTCCTTAACCCACTAAAGTTCCACTGAACTCCGTATGTACAAACCATCCTTAGAACTGGGTTCAATGACTACTCATTCATCCCGGAGCACATACTGATATTCATATCACAACACACACATATATATATATATATAAAACACATAAAATGTAGAACCTAGTGGAGATGTACAACCACAGGCTGTACAGAGCTCCTAACAGCACAAGAAACTCTCAAAACTCTGAACTCCAATCTTCCTATAATCTGGTTGTCCACATCACGTAGTAAGAACATGTCTATTTATAGGTCCACTCGAAAACCTATCATCTTTCTCTCATAACACCATCATCAGTAAAATCATAAAGGTTTCACATATCAAGAGTCACAAGTATATGGAGAGTCACATACCAGTATAACCATCATAACAATTACATTATCCCACTTATTTAATTCTAACCGAGCCAATTCATATGAGATGACTATTCAGCCCTCACTCATCCAAAGTCATCAACATTGATTTCTACACAAATGTTCATTCAGACATGCCTAGTCCAAATGCCCCAAGGTTAAAGTATGAATGCGAAACCATACGGAAAACTATTGCCAACCCACTTTCCGTCGAAACAAAGAGAACCTCAAGGGTCACTCTATCAACGAGATTAAGACCCAAACCCTAAAATGGGAAAACTGTATATTGGCATCGGCATCTTCGTTAAGTTATAATTATAATCACAACATTACAGCATTACACTAATATTCAAAGGTTTTGGGTTCTCTACTAATATCATTAGTTTTGGGTTAAGATGAACAAAGGTTTGTTCATACAGAGGGAGGGAATAACCTCGATCGGTTCAGATTGGGACCTCCATTATTGGGCTGTGGAGAAGCTTGTGTACAAAAAAGGACCAGAGAGTCAAGAGTGTGTGGGTTTGTCATTTGTGTGTGCGTGTGGAAATGTATGTACCTTTGGGGTAGCCGGGTAGTACGGTTTCGGACTCTGGAATTCGTAGATTCTGGTTTGCACCTCTGGTCCCTGGAGAAACTTAAAATTGAAAAGAAAATATAATTGAGGAAAGAATCGATGTCAATAGGCTAATTTTGAATATAAAATCTGTTTGGGTTGAGAATAAATACGCAGAAAGAAAAACAAAAACAAAAACAAAGCAAATATAGGAGAGGTGTAGATTTTTTATTTTGATAGCGGAGTAATTCTATTTTGACCCAATTTTTGTGGTTTGTAGGTCATTCTTTCTGAAAATTTCAAATATACCCTTAGATAAAATAAAATAAAATAAAAATTCACCCAATTTTGATACTGCCATCGTCTACTACCTCTCTCTTTTCTTTTGTCTTCCTCCTTCCCTCCCACCCTCACTAAACCACCATGGGTGGCGGGCAACCCGATCGACTTCCAAATCAAAGATCGTTGACAAAAAAAACTCAACAAATAAGATAAAAACATGTATTCACACGTATTTTGATGTTCTCTTGTTATCTAACATGTTATGTTGTAAGACTATTAATTCAGACAAATCAGATTAGGCAGTTTTTCAATGTGTGATAGCAACCTAACAGTCTGATAGCATAATATACTTGATATCTGATAAGAAAACATCATACCTCACAGTCTCTCTCTACATATCCTCCCTTCACACTAGGGATGACAACAAGATGATCGAGTAAGGTCTATTGGGTTTGAAAATGCTAAAACAAGTCTACATATTACTTATTTGTAAGGATCATTTGCATTCTTATACTCATTCTAGAAGATCCTTGATCCTAAGAGAATAAAGGGATAGCATGTTATGAGATCAACTCACAATGTGATCTAATGATCTAAATTGTCCACTAGTTAGGTCTCCACTTGAGGATTATCCTTATAAAAAATTAACGAAATCGTAAATCATTTATTCATTTAAGTATGACTAAAATAAAAGAAGAAAAATCATTTAGTATGTCCTTACTACCCAATTGTAGCCGCAGTTGTAGTTACGATTGCTGGTCGATTTCTTTTCTTTATTTTCTACTTAAATCTTAATATTTGTGGGGTTAATTAGGATTATTATATTTTGGAGATTTTATTGGTTTAAGATTTAAAGTTTTAGTGTTTTTTAATGGAGGATATATAGTGTAGATGCAATGTTGTAATTACATATGCAGTTGCAATTGGGATTAACATGATTCATCGAGTGATCGACGCTTCCTACCAAGTGCTCGGTGTTTCTTTTTATCCTGGCTGGGAATACAAAGTTCGAGTAGGCTTCATCAGTTTGAGAAGGTGAATAACGAATCTGAGAGGTTCAAGTACTTCTTTTGGTTTCCAAGCTCTAGGTGTTTTATGTTTTTTGCCGCTGATTGATATACTGGTGCACGAGTGAAACCATATAGTTTTTTTATATATTTTTATTATTGTAATTTAGTCACGTTAGAGTTCCTAAAAGTTGAGGTGTTATAAGAGTTTAAGGTTTTAGATTTTGACTTAAGTGTTGAAGTCCTAAAGTCCTAAAGACTAAAAACTAAAGTCTACACGTTAAAGCAGAATACAAACACCGAAAAAACAACAAATAACATAAGTTGTGATTGTAACTCAATCAAAAAGTTGTGATAGTCATGAAGTCACAATTAAGTTTGTAAATAAAAGAAAATTTCGTTTTGCCAATTGATCGGTTAGGCTCCCTATTGATCGGTGTAATGATGTTTGGCTCAACTTCAAAATGGCACTCAAACTACAGTGACATAAAGTTTTAGTAGTTAGAATGAAAAAAAAAATGTTAGATTTAGTATTTAATCTCAACTAGTATATTTAATATTTCATATATATATTAATTGATAAACAAGGTTCTCTTTATAAAATATAAAGTTTAGATTAAGCAAGACCTTGAATTGATTCATAAAAAAAAAAAAAAATAATAATAATAATAATAAATAAAATTTGTTTCATTGATTTGAATGCCTATGAGATTCCTAATAAGAAAATCAAACCAAGATTTTTATTTTTGTAATTGCAAAAAACAAAAGGGAAAAATTTACAAACAAGACACATATTTTGATGGTTGTTTCATTTTAGGACATTAATTTTGATTTGTGTTAATGAAGGAAACATACTTTCATTTTGTGTCAATTAAGGACTATATTTTTTTTGAGTTTTTATCTCAACTTTGGCCCGATGTTTGACCCATCAAAACTCTATCAAATTCAGAAAAATTATACTGGGTTTAAAGATATGCATTTACTCTTTACAACCATATAAAGATTACCCAAATTTTTTTTCAAAGGTTGGATTGGACAGTTGCGGGTACCCTACTTTTGAGCCAATATGGAGTTGTAGATGTCCGATTTGAGTGATTTTTATATGATTGTAAATAGGAAATGCATGGCTTTGAATCAAGTATAAGTTTGATAGATTTAGTAGAGTTTTGATGGGTCCAATGTCGGGCCAAAATTGAAATAAAACAGGGTCTTTAATTAACCCAAAATAAAAGTATGTGTCATTCATTAACACGAATTAAAATTAATATCCTGAAATGAAACAACCATCAGAATATGTGCTATGGGAAAAATACTAAAGAGAATACCTAAAACAAGATGAAAGATCATAAGTTTGAAGTATATTTTTTTGGATGGATCTATTAGGTAGAAATATTGTTTTCTCCTATTTTCTATGTGTACTGTTAGTTTTGAAGAATGTGGTGCAAACTAAGGTTGGTGAATGAGGAATTGAAATATATAGTCGACCTAAAATATGTTAATGAATTAACTAGAAAAGAAATTGAGATGATTGGGTTTGATACATACCTCTTGTCTCTTGTAACTATTGAATGGTCATCATCAACCCTTTTCTCTTTGTTCCAACCTCAAGTTGCTCTCAAAAAAGATTGTAGCTAGCTAGCCTTTATATATGAGGAAAACCCTAGTCTAAAAACTCTCATCCAATCATTGAAAGCCAAGTTTCACATAATCCTACTCCACTTGGGAATAAAGAAATATTAATATGTAATTAGGTGCACCAAAATACAATGGACTTAAAAGAAGGGAAGTTATCAATTTGGTATTTAGTAACAAGTGACTTTATTTGATTTGGATTCAGATTCTCAGCTGGTTTTTACTTGATTAAAAGTTTTTACTTGACTTTTAATCTTAATCATGTATTTATTATCTATAGGTATAGAACAAAAGAGAAAATAAATTCAAAGCATTTTTTTTTTGTCTGTGTGGGATTACATCTGCGTATTTATGACCATTGATTTTATATTATATGCTTAGGACTAAAATAAGGAAAAACAAGAAAAGTAGATAATCCAAATTGGACTTTGCCTGTGTTTAGAGTTTAATTTTATTTATTTGTGGTGTTAATTGATTCATTAATTTACAAAATAAAAAGTAACTTTTTAGTTTATGTGGTGCATTTGAATGAGGAAGTTTAGGCAATTTCGAAATAAGTATTTTAAAAGATGTATTGTAACGTCATAGAATTGTAGAGATTTTTACTTGGCTAACCTATTAAGTATAATGGAATTTAAAAGCGATGCAAATGGTGATAGTAATGGAGATGAGATCTTGGTGGTAGTGGCAGCAACAATGGAAGCATGAATGGTGATAATAGCAACAGTGGTACAATGGTGGTGTCAGTGGTGTTGGTAGCGACGATAGCGGTGGATGCAAGAGTGTGGCAGCGATTGTGGTAGTGGCGTGTTGAGGTGTAAAGGTAATTAGTGGTGGCAACAACGGTGGTGGTGGTGGTGGTGATGTTGGTAGTGAGTGTTTCTTTTCTTAAAATATCATTATCTTGAATTTTTAGAAATGATACCTAATTAGGTGAAATTTAAAGTTGCAATTTATGACTTTCATATGAAAATAAATGATGTGAACATATCATTATCTTGGATTTTTGGAAAAGAAGCCCAATTTGGCGAAATTTAAAATTAGAATTTATAACCCTCACGAAGGTTGTGCTATTTTTCTTTCGCACTTAGGTTTTTTTGCAACTGTCACTGATTAATGGACATCGAAGGGAAGCATTGTATATATCCTAATTTATGTGGTTGTCTAATTAGTATTATCATTTATCTCATATATTTATCAAGAGTTATGTTGTATAGATAATCGAAAAGAGTTGTATTTGTTGTAAAATATGAGACCTTGGAAGTCTATCCTAGCCTCATAGGTCATTCTTGAAGCCTACAAATAAAGCACCTATGAGATCAGAAATCACACATTCAATTCCTGAAACACATTCTTTCTATTATAATATTTTTATAACACAGCAGTTTTTTTTTTTCCATAAAATAAATAACAACATTGGATTAAAAGAGATGCATGTTTACAAGAGGTATAGCCCAAGAAGAAAACCCATTAACGGTAAACCCAAGTTAGTGCAGATAAGTACAAATTGAGCAAACATAACTAGACCACAGCTCATACACAGAGAAAAACCCAATATGGCCCATATTAGAACATGCAAAGAAAACCCAACAAAATCAAATGAGGGTTTCTATGGGCACCCATGTGTGACTTCTCACATAAAAGGCAATTTCATATTCTATACTATTATATAAAATCAGTAATTAATTTCATCTTCATTCAAAAATAAAAATAAAAAACTAAAAATAAAAAGAAAAACTCTATTCAGTAAAATAATGACACGTAAGATGATATAAAAATGTGGTATAAGAATGTGGTAAGTATAACATTATTCATTCAAAAAAGAATAAATCAGTTTGGGGGTGTAATCAATTGGAATTCTAATAAATTTAAAAAAAAATTTGAAAGTTCATAAAAATCAAAGTGTATTCAATTCAGAATTTTAAGGATTTGATAGAAATCCAAGTATATTCAATTTAGAATTTTAAGGATTCTATAAAAATCTAAATATATTCAATCAATTTTAAAGGATTTCATTAAGTGGTGAATTTGAATGGATTTTGATGGATTCCATGTAATTCAATAAGAATCCATAAAATTTGCAAGAGTTTATAACTTCTTTAAAATTCATTAAAATCTCAATTGAATCACCTATTTTTTTGCCACAGCCAATGACCATTTAGTTTAGTGGGTAACAACCAATCTCTTTTTGTTGGGGTATGTTTCGAGTTTAAAATTCGTAGACACCAATTGATTAATAAAAAAAAATTTCTTTTACCGCACCTATTTAGAGGACTAAAAGATAATCTCATACCAATCTCAAGACGTTAGGTCAATAGCTTTTAAAATCATGCAAATACAATGATCGATTCTATATATTCAATCAGAGTTTGTAGAACAGTATACTAGAGCTAAAGTATTAGGACATGTAGGAAGAATGTAGAAATATAAAGGCAATAACAAAAGAAAAATGAGAACCTTGAGTTAAAGCACGAATTAAATTCGCTTTCTTTTAAGACTAATTTGTCACTCTTCCTTTGTACAAAAAGAGTTTAAAAACAAATTATCTTCAGGATACTATAGACTCAAACTCACTTGATATTATTCTTAAGATTTGCACTACACAAAAATAACCTGAATATTTAGAGACAGTAAAGAAAAGAAGAATATTTAATTTGTTCTATGTAAATGACTTCAGTAGGTATGCTATTTATAGACTTCTAAGACAACTCTTGACTTGAGAGATGATTTTTCATGTAAGTGTCTTCACCATTTGGTGAAATAACCTTTCATTTGAAACTCAAAACAAAAAATGCAATAGTTCAAAATATCTAACAATTACACATTTCTACGAAAGGTTGGTATTGTTCAAAACAAAACTCATATGTGAAGGGTTGTATTTGTTCACAAACTATAACCTACTCATTAAAGGGTATGTCTCATTCCCTCATGTCATTTAATTTGTCATTTAATTTGTTTGAAATTTCCAACCGGACATACACTTTAATGATGAAACTCAAAAGGGTCATTACTTATGGACTTGATAAACAACAAAGATGCATGTGGTTGATAAATTCGTAAGCTATTAGACATTTAGACCTGATTATGAGAAAATTTCACTACTAACTACACTCATAACATATAGAACTAAAGATACATGTTTAACCACCGAATTTCAACAGACTCATTTTTTCACTATTAAAATATCAATTGTTTTATTAGTAAATTTATTAGTATTCTATACAGTATTCGTATGATCAATTAACTATGGATTATAATGCAGAGTGCTAAAAGAGACATAACATGAGGAAATTAATATACAGATTGGTATGGTTTGTTTGTGGCTTTATGTCATTAACTTGTTTTGTACTCTCCTGCTTCATTACCTCTTTCTTTGCACAACTCTGGCCGCTGATGCTGCAGAGAGGTTTAGTCTCTGTCTCGCTTTAGTCGCCTAAAAATATACTACTTGAAAAAAATTTGAAGGTTGGTGGCACAAACAGAATCTTTTTCACAATCCCCGTGAGGAATCAATGAATGTGCTTGCTATTATATATGGTACCCATCAATAAAAATATTAAATACAAAGTTATTAACCAAAAAACAAAAAAGAAGAACAATAAATTACAGAGTCAATATATATATCATGTAATTTCACCTAACATTGAGCATGCATGACCTCACAACATTTGCCTAATAGAGGCATATCGTAATTCATAGACCTTCAAAGTCCATTACTCTATATTCAATGTGTTGTAGTTGTAAACAGGGTCATGGCTCAAATGTGGTCAAAATCTCAAACAACATTTTAAATGGAAACAGGACTACAGGAGGTGAGTGTTTAAGCTGCATTTGGTAGAAATTAAAGATGATAGTTATTCCGCTGCCAAAAAAAGATTACATTTATTCAAATATGACTATTTTAGACTTCGATACCTCCAGACTGTATTTTAGACTTCATTTATTTCTAGCTAAAAGTTAAATATATTAACATGTGTACTAATACATTATTTGGTAGGCTAAATTTCACTTTTGCTCCTTGTAGTTTAGGCTAAGTTCTATTTTTGTCTATGTAATTTCAATTGTTATAATTTTGGTCATGTATTTTACAAATCGTTACAATTCAACGACACGACACGTTAGTAATAAATTAATGAATTAAAAATACTAATATATTCTTAAATTGCAATGATTTGTAAAGTACTTAACCAAAATTAGAATAATTGAAACTTGACTCAAATTATATGGACCAAAAGTGAATTTTAACCTATTTAGTATGACCCACATGTATTAGAGAAGCAAAATGGGTCGTTGAAATTGTATAAATAACATTACTTGATTTGGTATACAAATTTAATGACTCTCTACATTAAGTGCATAAATTGCAAAATTGGCTAAGAATGTGGCATATCTTCCCATATATGTGAGAGTTGGAGGAGCTAGCAGCTACCAATTGGTTAGTCCAATGCTGCAAACAGGGCTAGCACGTGTTGCCACGTAGGAGTCTTAGACGTGGACAACACGTGTTGCCATTGATGAAATTGGCATTCAAGAAATTTGAGAAAACCATATCTTGAGCCACTCTATCACTTTCTCACCAACCCCAATTCAATTCCCCATACACAACCTTTTCCTGCTTTCTTTCTTCCTTTAAACAAATTTTCTATTCTTTGAGGTCCAGTCATTCCTACCACCGGCAGACACCATTAACAACATGTCAACAACCATATATTATTATCAATACTAAAAAATATATTATTATCGGACCAAGTACTGCAGAGCAGGTCTCTTATTTAAATAAGAGTCTTGTTCGTTTCAGATTTTGGACATTAATGCCCATTTTGTTGGTGGGTTCTCTCTTTCTTTCATGGCGGCTATAACTCCGACTAAATCTCCTCTACATTCCTCTAATCCGTACACCACCTCCCGATCGAGTTTGATCAATGCAAGGACGACCCAGTTGGGCTTTGGGCCTAGACTCCACGCAAAGTCCATAAAATGGGAGGAGGAGGCTTTTGGAAGAAACAGGGGAAGAATTACAGAGCGGTTTGAAACGCAGAGGGGATCATGGGGTGTGATCAAGTGTACAGCGGAGGGCATAGAGAGGGGAATGTTGATTGGAAGAGGAGGAGGAGGAGGAGGAGAGGCTAAGAAAATCAGGGTATCAGTGCCGGAGAGGTTTAAGGTGGTGGCTTTGTTGGCGTGCGTGATGTGCCTGTGCAATGCCGACAGAGTCGTCATGTCTGTTGCTATTGTCCCACTCGCCACTAAAAATGGCTGGACCACTTCTTTCCTGGGCGTCGTCCAGGTACTCTACACCATTTACGTTAAGTGGTTATATTTTAAGCATTAATGTTATTTTACTCGACCAACTATTATACATGTATTAGTTTGTTATTTAAATTTTTAATTTAAAAAATTAAAAGCACTGACTTTTTTAATTTTACCAATTAAAATTATTCTGTCAATTTATACATTTTTTATTTAAAATGTCGAGATAATTAACCAAAATTTAGTGAAAAATAATGCATGAGGAAAAAATAATAAGATCTAAATGGAAGGGACTATTTTGCTCTTAAAGATTTAGATGAAAAATGTGTAAATTAATGGAAAAATCTTAATTGGTAAAATTAAAAAAAATCAGAGTCTTTAATTTTTTAAATTAGAAACCTGGAAAACAAATTGATACAAGTGTAATAGTCTGAATAGCAAAATGATATTAATCTATACTTTTAATTATTTTTGCATCAAACACTTCCAATTTTTTTTTAAAATTTATATATACTTTTGAATAAAGCGCTTTTTGTAAATAGAAAATTAGGATTAAATACCAAATTTCAATAATCTTTTAGTATAGCATGAAGGCCATATAATTTTTCATTTGAACTACTAAATTTAAATGTAATTTTTAGATTAGGTCACAAATATATTGGCCCTTTTGATTTGAGCTTTTTCCATTTGACATTTTTGTCATTTGACTCACATATGATGGGCCTTAGTTAAAATTTATAAAGTTTTGACAAAATTGCCCTTAAAGCTTTTATATTATTTTGAAAATTTGCTAATGTAGTCTCAACTTCACATTTTGTTGTTACTGTACGACACTCACAACTTCAAATTTAGTTGTAACTGAACGACAGTCACATCTAAGTTGTGAGACAGTCACAGTTAAATTGTGACTTAATTAAATTTTTTTAAGAGAAATTATACTACAGTATAGTATAAATAGAGGTCAAAACAATACTTTTACTCAAAATAATACATAGTATAGTTGTGTGAGTTTTCTTTTTCAATTTATCAAAACAGTTACAGTTAAGTTGTGACTGATTTGATTTTTTTTTTAATTCAATATAGTATAAATTTATGTAATATTATTTTTATTTTTTTATTGTAGTGGCATGTGATGTAATATTTGTAAATTCTAATACCTTTTACTTTATTATTTTATTTGACTTTTCAACTAGTACCTAATCTAAAATGTTATTTAATTTTAGTACCTAAACTAAAAAATTATTGAAATTTAGTAGTTAAAATAATAAGATCTAAATGGAAGGGACCATTTTGCTCTTAAAGATTTAGATGAAAAATGTGTAAATTAATAGAAAAATCTCAATTGGCAAAATTAAAAAAATCAGAGTCTTTAATTTTTTAAATTAGAAGTCTGGAAAACAAATTGATACAAGTGTAATACTCTGTAGAGCAAAATAATATTAATCTATACTTTTAATTATTTTTGCATCAAACACTTCCAATTTTTTTTAAAAAATTTATATATACTTTTGAATAAAGCGCTTTCTATAAAACCCTTCTAGCATAAGGGCACTTTCCAAAAATTAGTGTCACTAATTACTCACTATTTTGCTGTTTTTATTTTGATTTTGTGAACCATCGAAATTAAGGGGATTACGATTTGTTTCTAATCATATATGTTTGGTTAAGATGTGGGAGATATTACCTTTCCTTTTTTTTGGCCAAGGGAGATATGACCTTTCCAATTCAATTATGTATGGAAACAAAAAACATTACAATTGAAGGTTTTTTTTTTTTTTTTCTTATATAGTTTGATTCGTCAATATTAGGTAAAACTCTTCTTTGCGTGTCTTGCTTTTTTGTAAAGTAAATAACGAAAGAAAGATAGTTACAAGAATAATAATAAATAAGGAAAGAAATATACGAAGGATTCATAATTCATTGATGCCATATTATCAAATACAATACAGGCTCTGTATTGTAACACATGTTTGCTGGCGAAATTGATTGAACTTTCTGCATCCAAAAAAAATAAAAATTGATTGAACTGTACGGACTGTAGTGTGGCTTGGTCTGCACTTCTACTCTCACTTATTGGGCTATTGGGGTGTAATTAACAAGAGCCCACATCATTGGGCTGCTAAAACGTCAAGGTCCAACGGTCCAACCCTACCTCAAGTTGGGCTTGGATTGGGTTGTCAATTGTCCTGCATAAATTATATTTAATGGATTTTAATACTATAAAAAATTCTTCCACAAATGTTTAATGTTATTAGTTAATTTGGTAAAAAAGAATAGGATCCTCTAACATTGCTCTTTTTAATTCATTGGGTTTGTTTTAAATCATAGAATCATCCCATTTGATGTGTAACAAAATGTAAGAGAAAATGGACATAATAAAAATGAATGCCTGTATATTAGTAAAGGGATGTTGGAACCAGTAATTGTCCTATATTTTCCAGAATGTCAGACACTCAAGAGAGTAGAATGGTTTTCGAATGGATTGGATTTTTTACAATGAAAACATTATAATGCAGCTTGACTGCTTGAGGCCCAGCAAACTCTTTGTTTCTTTTTGGCTTTTAATTTTGCTTTTGTTCCCTTCTCATACTGACAATGGTACATTTTCTAGTCATCTTTTCTATGGGGATACATATTCTCATCAGTGATTGGAGGGGCCTTGGTAGACAGATATGGAGGAAAAAGAGTGATGGCATGGGGTGTCGCCATGTGGTCTTTGGCCACTCTCCTCACTCCATGGGCTGCAAACCATTCCACAACCAGCCTCTTGGCTGTTCGCGCCTTCTTCGGACTGGCAGAAGGTGTAGCCTTGCCATCCATGAGCACCCTCTTATCAAGGTAACGCCTCCTTAATCCTTGCTCATAAGTAATTGGACCTTAATTCTAGTTATACTAATGGGAAAATACTTTGAGTCAAATTGATGTGGAAACTAGTTCAGTAATAGACTACTAAGATCTGTTTGCATATGTAAATTTGAGCAGGTGGTTTCCAACCCAAGAAAGAGCAAGTGCAGTTGGAATCTCTATGGCTGGGTTTCACCTTGGCAACGTTACAGGCTTATTGCTAACTCCAGTTATGTTGTCATCAATTGGAATTTCTGGTCCCTTTATTCTCTTCTCATCCCTTGGACTGCTCTGGCTGACTATATGGACATATACAGTCTCAAATGATCCAAGAGAGAGTCACTGCATCACCAAATCAGAGCTCCGATTGATCCAAGCTGGAAAATCTGACTCTCCGGTAAACAATGGCAAGCTCCCACCTCTAAGGCTCCTATTTTCAAAATTACCAACATGGAGCATTCTTTTTGCCAATGTAACTAATAATTGGGTGAGTTTTGCTTATTATTAGTGGAGCATAGGAATATTAATTTTATTTGGCCAATGCTTTTAAGCTGACACTCAGTTTTATCCTGACCTTTTTCTGCTGAATATTATGATTCTAAAGCATGGTTCACATTACAGGGATACTTTGTTCTGCTCTCATGGATGCCTGTTTATTTCAAGACTGTATGTAAAATTTTCCTTGATCTTTAGCATAAACATAGCTCAATAGTATGCCATGCCAACCAAAAACTCAGTTCCTACTTGAACATTTCTTAAAACTTTAGTGTGAATATATCATGTTACTTATGTTATAATGTTATTTATATGCTAAAAATGAAAGGTTAAATTACCAACATATTAGTGATTTTTACCAACTTTTTCCCTATTTAAGCCCAAATTAATGATTGTTTTTTGAGACCGCATGTTGTCTGGGAATGATGATTCTTGTTTTTCTATTACTCCAGGTATTTAATGTAAACTTGAAGCAAGCAGCCTGGTTTAGTGCGGTTCCATGGGGAACAATGGCAGTTTCCAGCTTCATTGCTGGTGCAGCATCGGATTCCTTAATCAAGGCAGGCTACTCTTTGACATTAGTCCGAAAGATCATGCAGGTAGTTCTTGAATTGCCATTTGTTTGTAAGAGCACTTACATAATTCAGAGTCTGTAATTCAGAATGGTATTATAAGTTCATGATATAATTGGTTGAAGCACAAAATCCAATCTACAAAGAAAACAGAATTTTTTAACTTGATGTTGCATGGAAACATCATTGTTAGCCTCTAATGGGTGATATAATCAAGCAAAAATTAGGCATTACATGACAGAAGAATCTATTCCTTTGCTCTCTTTTACTTTTTTAAAAACTAGTTTCTGAATTTACTAGCTAAGTCTTAAGTTGAATTTATTCGAATCCAATTGTGATAATACTATATGCATCAAATGCTGATGTACTGAGGGTTCTTAAATTTACTTACAATCACAATGTTGACATATGTTTGAGATACAGTCTATTGGTTTCATTGGGCCTGGAGTGTCACTGCTCTGCCTGAACCATGCTAACACACCCACAGCTGCGGCGATACTCCTCACAGCAGCCTTGTGCTTGAGCTCTTTCAGTCAAGCTGGCTTTCTCCTTAATATGCAAGTAAGTTCCACCCATCTAATCACAAAGCAGAACTCTCAAACTAATGCATTAGATAATTAGGTCCCTATCTAATCAAGCATAGCCATTAAATGGTGGACGTTTTACTTCCAGTCTGATTTTGTCTCTGTGGTTTATTTGATCAGGATATAGCTCCTCAGTATGCCGGATTTCTCCACGGTACGTTCTTTTGTCAAACCTTTCTCATTTGCCTTCCGGAGAGGGAATGACTGTATTCTACTGTATTCTATTTTCCTCTTTCTTAAAATGTATTAGGTGACTGCAATGATTCAATGGCATTCTCTATCAACAGGGATTTCAAATTCAGCAGGGACATTTGCGGCAATAGTCAGCACAATAGGAACTGGTTATTTTGTACAAAGGTTGGGATCGTTCCAGGCATTCCTAACTGTCACTGCAGCGCTCTATTTCCTGACAACCATTTTTTGGAACCTGTTTGCTACTGGAGAGCGTGTCTTCTAGACTGAAATGTAATTTGCATCAGTAAATTATCCACTTAAATTTGTAAGGAAATCGCCAAGGGTATAGGCAAGGAAAAGATGAACATAAAATTGGTTTGGGAGTTCAAAATTTTGGGCCATGTTTTTAGGCAATGTTCATAGCAGAGAGAGACTTGATCATGCAGAGTTCAACTTCCGCTTATGCAAACTCATGTTACATGCTTCAGTTCTCTATTCATTGCTCTTCTATTGTATATTTTAGATTCCGTTGTAAGAAGGAAAAATAAATTATGTGACTAACAGCATTAATTAGACATTCTTGAAGAAATAATGAGACTTTTTTTCCCCTATGCAATACAAATTAAATAAGTTTGTCGTGTCAGAATCTGATTGCTTGTACTTGACACTATCCATTTGGTTTATTATTGGTGCTAGTAAGTTTTGTTATTTTTATGTTCATAACAAGTAACAATCAATTTAACTCATCAGTTTTTTTGTTGAATTCATATTATGTGAAACTTTAGATATTGGTTAGTTTTCTTTTTTTAAGTATCATTTTTCTTTAGGGATTAGAGTTTAGTTCCCGAATTTGCATGAACTCTAAAAACGTTGATTTTCCATCTCAAAATAATTGACTATGCGATCGATCCTCTAGTTTATCGCTTAGGGTTTAAGATTTACTTCTTTTAGTCTAACTACATCCATAGTATATCCATTCTACACTCACAGTCTACCCTTAATCATTGTATACTTATCATGTCTCATCTCACGTGTGAAGAGTAATACGTGGCATTTAAGGAGTGAGGTAAATACGCAAAATGATTGGTGGTGGTGATGTGTCTCATAACTGCTGGTCAATTATTTTGCCAGACTTCCATCCACTCATAAGCTTTAGTTTTTCTTTTTCTTTTGTTTTTGGGTTTTCTTCCAATGGACTTCAACCATAGACTGCCAGTCTGCCACCCATGCGATTCTGGCAGAGCCCATAAAAAACAAGAGTTAATCTTTGTGCTTAGGCTGCTTACCACTTAAAATAATATGCTAAATATTATCCAAGAAAAGAGAACAACAAAAATACGATGATAAGTTCAAAGTGACTGCCTTGGATGAGAGACCCTAAACCTACTTTGATTAATCAACCTTCAACCACAGAAACACACACTGAGAGAAACTGTTCACCCTTCAAGCCCTACACCACTCAGTTTCTCAGTCTTTTCTGATTGCTCTGTTTGATTGTTATACAAACACCTCCACCACCAAGCTATCAATATTTCAGTCCAAACTCGACTATATATCTTCCCAACGATCATTTGGGGTATACCCAGAACCTGATTAGGCTCAAAACCTTGAAAATTATCTAAATTCCTATCTGGGTTTCTCAACAACTAGTTTCCTGAATTGGGTGTCTTTCTTCAACGGTAGATATGAATTTCAGGAGCTTAGACGAGTTCTGGGCCTTCTATGTGAACCAACACTCGAAACCATCGACAAGGCTTTGGCATTTTGTGGGAACTCTTGTGGGTATCGTCTTCTTCCTATGTTCAGTGCTGTTTAATTGGTGGCTTTTGCTTTTTGTGCCTCTGTCTGGGTATGGATTTGCCTGGTACAGCCATTTTTTCGTAGAAGGGAATGTCCCGGCTACGTTTGGACATCCATTTTGGTCTCTTTTATGCGACTTCAAGATGTTTGGATTGATGCTTACTGGTAATATGGACAGAGAAATCAAGAGGCTTGGAAAGAGGCCGGTCTTGCAGGTCTTCTAACTGTTGTTTTTGTATAAGCTTTTTTCTGTGATTAAATTCTGCATTTGGTATATTCCCAGTTCTGCTTCAGTTGCTTACTTCATTCAGTACCTATATTATTCTATATATTTCTTTCTGTTCCTCCTCTGTATTTGAACATGTTTGTTTCTTTTTCAAGGCATTGTTGGGTACAAATTTTGGCAAGGGATTTCTAGAATTTGCTTTTTGGGTTGTATATTTTGGCTTCAAATATAGCTGGACACAGTTTCTGCCAAACCTATGATAGCTTTTTGCATCAGTTATGAATCTGTTTTAGATTTGGGCTTAAGCTCATTACAGAGCTCAAAACCTCAAATGGGAAGATTTTCGTACTTCAGCAGAGAAGTGTACAGTCTTTACATACAAAAATGAGAACTAGCTATACCATTGCTGGGAAGTATCTCCAAACACGTTTACCACTTAAAAATCCAGAATGCAATCCACATTGCTGGGAATTACTAGTAGGCTCAAGGCTGCAACCATAACCTGACGACGAAGGGAGGCAAAACAATTTACACATTTGGTTTTTTATTTTCATTTTTAATTGAAGATGGAAAACGAAGAATGAAATGATGGGGAAGAGAGATGATGGATATAAGGGAAAGAAGTGAAGATGTATATCGAATGATTCTTAAAATGAAACTACAAAATACAAAACAATTTTTTTCCGATTTTTGTATGCGGTGTTCTTTTCTCCATTTCTTCTTTACATCTCTCATATATATCTCACTTCCTCTGCCACTTTTTTCCACATTTCTCTCATGTATATTCTCTTCATCTCCTTAAAATAATAACAATAAACCAAAATTCAAAACACAAATGTCTATCAAGTGGGACATTTTACTGTTGATAAATATCCATTAGATTGCCTCATCGTCTGAACAATTATGAAAGAAAAACTTGGATTTGGTACTCATTTGTTGTCGTCTATAACTCATATTCAACTATGTTACAAGTTCCGAATCTGCTCAAAACTCAGTTTCTTTTGGCCCAACAGTGATCTATCTGAACTTGGCCATCAAAAATCTTTCACTAGAGTGCCCAATGTTGTTGTAACCACCATGGTTTCTGCAATTGTTCAGGTGAAAATGTATATCACATTTGAACCTTGGCATGTATCTGTAAAGTCTTGATAAAGATCGAACATTTAGTCAGTGTTCCGTGAAAATGATGGCAAAGGCATGGCTTCCTGAGGACGAAGGATTACAAGCACGCAAAACATTCCAATCATTGGTAGGACGAGGAGCCACTTCAACAATCTATAGTAATACATATGGAATGTGAGGGAGAAATCATCTGAAAAATAGAGTCCGTTCTTGTCAACCATCTCCACCAAAACAGTTCCTGTAGTCCTTACACCAACTGTTGGAAGCTTTATACGATATTTTCCAGGACGATTGAAGATCTGGTTTATTGTTATCCTTCTCTCTCCTTGGTAATTACCAGGCACTAACAAGGTTGTCTACATAGTTTAAAAAAACACAAAAATTGACTCAGTGAAATTCATAGAGAGAGAGAGAGAGAGAGAGAGACTGAGGGCTGAGTTGTCGACTTCAGCCAATGTAATATACTGGGAAGGAGGAACTTACTGTGACATTATATGGTGCTTGCAAACCAGATGGGTATCTATAGCCATCTATAATCTCAATCTCCACCCAAAAGTTCTTGCCCTCTTCATCACGGAAAGCTCTTGATGAATGTGAAACAAAGACTCCTTCACGGTTGTACCTACTTGCAACATGATTTCTTCCTTGATTAGGTAATCTCCATGCCTGAGAAAGGATGACATGACAAAAATAATTATAAAAATAAAAAATAAAATACAGAGAATAAAAAAAATGAGGACAAAAAGAATCATCCATAGACCAGCTTCTGATCTATCATACCTTGAGGGGATGATGTGAAGCAGGAGTCGAGAAGCAAAGGACATTGCCATTCATTGTTGTAACAATAAGATCAAGATCATCTCCACCATCAACATTGTCTGCCAAGACCATGCTATATCTGTCATGCAGAGATTAAAATATCAGGTAACTTATGGAAAGGGGAAGAATTAATGGATTGGAAGATCTAGGACATTGAAGGATTTAAAAGCATCTTACGAAGTTTCACCAATATCGACAACATCAGCGCATGATGTTGGTCCATCAATAAGGTACAAATAGCCATCGAATGATGTTGTAACAATAGTGAGTCCCTTCTTTTTCTCTCCTTTTTTACTTAAGTCAACTAGTAGAACTTTATTCATAACTCTCCCATGAGTTCTATATGGATAAGGACGAACAATTGACCCATCTTTGCCACTAAGAACGTATATGTTCCCTGATATTGTTGGAACCACAACATCAGTATGGCCATCCCCATCAACATCACCAATAGTGGCACCCTGAGGGACACAAACAAATGTGAATTAGATTGCACAGCTATGAAGTATAATATGATCTTCTTTAACTGCATTCAGGCATGAACAATCCCGGCGTTAATCTATCTCAAATCACACACACCTAGAAACCTTAAAATCATTAATATGTAGAACCCAAAATGCACAAGGTTCTTGAATAAATGAAAATCATAAATTTGTCCATACAAGTTTATAACTGATAAGCTATCCAACAAAATGTTAAATTAATATCACCAGGTCCAGAGCCAAAAATAAAAAAATCAGAAAATAATTGATTAATTAACACAAAAATTTGTCACCATATATGATACACTATTGGCACACAACTTAATATTAATTATATATCAAAACTGTAACTTACCTGGGGAACGAGACTCTTAAGATGATTTTCCCATATTTCTACTCCTTGTGCAGTCCATGCAGCAACATTTCCATGAGTATCGGTAGTCACTAGTTCAATTTTTCCATCATCATTGATATCAGCAGCAACAACAGCTCCCTGAATTTCAGCCATTTCGAGAGGAAACTTTTGCCTCACCTTGCCTGAATAAAAGAAACAATTTAGTTTCCAAATCACAAACAAAAGACGTCATATGTACGTTAAAGATGATCCAGCATTTCATATAGCTGCCGCAAAATTTAAAGCAACTCATGCACCAGGAATGTGATATTATAGTTTGTGCTAAAAATGTCAACAATGGCCATAAATTGTCACATGCTCCAAACTTAAACACATAGGATAACAAAGAAAATCAGTATGCAAAGGTGAATCACCATGATGATCCAAGACATAGAACAAGCCAAAGGAAGTTCCAACAAGAATGTCCAGATTCCCATCACCATCCAAATCAACGACAGTTGGAGAAGAATATATATAGGCACGGAAGTTTCCACTGTCTGTACTCAGATCTAGTTCAGCAGTCCACTTTACTTGCTTTGTGTCAAGATTGAAAACAACAATTGAACCAGCTACATATTTTCCAATATCAATGCCACCCAGTTCCTTCAAATGCTCTGGGTTGTCATAATACCTGCCAACTTACAAGGTGGTTAATTACTTTCAGACCGTTAATTAATAAACACTCTTTATATGATTTATATTTCAATCTTCGACGATACCACTGACAAATAATAAAGAAGATATCTTAAATTGGTTTCATAGGAAAGTGGAACTTACAAGGTTCTTACAATTTCTCATATGAATCTGAAGAACCAAGAAAATAGTATATGTCCGTCTCACAAAACAATCTAACTACAAATAAGCTTTATACTTCTGATTCACTTACATTATATCTAATGATCTCATCGTGAGTGTTTCCTGGTCGATACAAATAGTGCAGTAGCTTTGAGCAGATTGGAGGCTGTACCTAGTCATAACTACTCCAAATACAGATATAACTTCTACAACCATGATTATATACTGCTTGCGGTGATTATACAACTAATTTATCATACTAGCAGAAATAAATTAAAACATATGCTTGCTTTGATAAAACCTCTAAAGTCCATGTCTAGAAAAGAGTTGTTTTACCAGAATCTACACTGCATAAATTCTCAAAAATCAGGAGGTTTAAAGCTGGCAACTAAAGTGTAAAATGTGGTTTGACTTCCACTCCAACAAGCAACCATCTTTTTTCAGTTCAATGTCATATAATTAACCATTCGTCATTAATATATGAATTCCAACTATAAAGAAAGAAATGAGTTTGGCAAAATGGAAGAGAACTCACTCATGATCAAAGAAGTAAGAAACAGCAACAACCATTTCTGATACCCCGTCATTATCAATATCTGCTATGACCTAATGAAATAAGAAATATTACCCATCAACCAAATTTAAGTTGCATCTGCCAAGAAAGTCCATTCATAAATATAATACATATTTACACATGTAAGTATACATTTACTAATACGTGTACAAGTGTGGGCAAGTGTGTCTGTGAGTCTCTGAAAGTGTGTGTGAATAAACATTAAAGTGAAAACTCACAGGAGTGCACAGGATATGTGCATCAACATTGACATAATCCTCCAATTTCTCGTGTTGCTCTTCAGTCCACTCCTCATCTGCCCACATTGATTCATCAACATAATCATCATAGTCATAACTATACTCATCGGCCAGTTCATCACTGTTACGGAATAACTCAAAAGATGAATCAGCCTCTGCTTCCAAAGTTCCCTCATTTTCTACAGTTGCAACATGAACATCCTCCTTACTATCATCTTTGGATTCAGAACCACCATCCTGCGAATCACTCGAGTTGTTATCTTCCAAAAGTCGTCTCCCAGAACTAGTTCCATTCTCTGCATTAACAGTTCCCTCCGACACATTTTTCACAGAAGAATTGTCCTTGCTTGTAGGCAGCTTGATTTCTGTTTCTATCTGACTTTCATTTGTTTTCCTTTCATTCTCTGGATCTGATGCATTCACCATTTTAAGGTGGCTTTCTTTTGATATAGGAGCCGAAGTGTTTAAATCAGGATGAATGCCTTTTGAAATGGGACCTGAAGTGTTTAAATCAGGACGGTTTTCTGTTGAAATAGTAGCAGAATTGTTTAATTTAGGTGTATTTCCATCCGTTTCTGCAAAAATAACCAACAATTGTAGACATGGTTAGTTCCTGATAAAAGGAATACCTTGGTCCAATAAAGCGGATGATATGAATAAGGACCCCCAAAAAAAAAGCTTACTAGCGTGGGTAAACTTACGAGGAGTTGAATTCATATTAGTAGCTTCCATGACAAGAAGGTCATCATGAACATCTGGATGGGTACGATCCACAGGATCTGGATGCAAACCCCCGTACCAATTCTTTTTAACTTTCCTACGAGGCACTACTAGTTTATCTACCATCATGTATCCCGAGACCCTAAAAGCAAATATACATACAATTTTTATGAGTTTGTGCAGGCTGATGAATGATTATGCAGACGCAAAAATTGTGGCATTATAACTGGTGGTGACTCACGCAAGTGATACTTAATTACCTGAAAAAGAGAACTTCACCATTGTAGGTAGCCAAAGCTATTTCTCTCACACCATCCTTGTCAATATCATACAGGAGAGGACTGGCATGTACAGTTGACTGATGGAAAGCAGGCCAACCTGATAAATCGTTAAGCAGTGCACTTAGAAAAATCACTTCACCAAACACTTCGAAACTGCTCCACCAAAACAATAAAGCAAAGAAAAAAGCTTTCTGTACCGGGAAGTTTATCTCCATCAGAACCTTCTAGAACTTCAAGATAGTGAACAAAGGAGGGAACCACAATCTCTAGCTTTCCATCACTAGAAGGAAAAATACCAAAAAAAATCACTGCCAGACATATTGGTAAATAGATTTCACTCAAATGTCTATGTTTCAAAATGCAAAAGTAAATACACTAAAATCCCAACCAAAACACAATTTTTCTTTTACCTATTGATATCGGCAATCAAGGGAGTAGCATAAATACTAGAACTAACTTCTGCTTGCCATCTTAGCTCCAATTTCGCAGGGCACTGTGTATTCAACAACGCATCCTCATCTCTGACCACATACACAACCCGAAAAGAAAAACGCATTATTCAGATGCAAAAACATTCAATAAAATTAGCCTAAAATGAATAGAAATCCGTTGATAATTTACGGTAATTAAGGTAATTAAGACAGGTGAAGAGATGAACATACATGTTTGGATAGCCAAGGGCGTCGTCGCTGGCCTCTCGTTCCCTGAATTTATTTTTTGCCGGCTCCTGGCCGTGAACGAAATCCGAGCCAGTGCACAGAATGAGGGAGATCAGGAAAACCCTAACCGCGGTGGATTTCATATGATCTTCTTCGTTCTTCCGATCAATGTGTGCGATGAAATTGTGAGAGGAAGATAAACCCTAGCCACTGCCTAGGGTTCTAAGCAATCTCTGAGCGATGTGCGAGTGTCTGAGAGAGTAGCTGAGTGCGTAGAGTCAACAATCGAGGACTGAGAAATGAAAATGGCCCTTGGCCTTGGCCTTGGGTTTGAGTAAACTACGTTTACGTGCGAGATGTATAAGCTGTGTTAACCAATTGCGGACCGGTGACCGGTGTAATTTGTACGGCCACTGGGTATCACGCGCAAAATAGATAGTGTTGCAATTGTATTACTGCTCCGCTAAATCACGTCTGTCAAGTAAGACAGTGAATCGTCATCTGTGGAGCCCGGATGTCTGCTTCATCACTGCGGTGAAATATAACAATTTTTTTTTTTTTTAACAGTATAATAAGGAATCCAACTCCTAACCTTTTTAATTGATGTGGCAGCTCCACCTCAGATGCCACATGGTACACAATTGTGGTACATTGAACTATTGAAGGTTCATGCGTGCCTAAATAATTATCAATGCATGTAAATTTTATCCTAAATAGCCTCCGATCTAACAATCTGTCCGAATCGGGTTAGGTCCCTTCGCGCAAGCTGAGTTTCGATAAATTCCAAAATCTCATTCACGTCTCAAACAAAATAAAATGCATAAAAACAAAAAGAAAAATAACAAGGATTAGGAGAATGGAGAGAGCGAGTCAGTTACGGTTCCCCAAGTTATATTCACATTCAAAGGGGAAGGCAAAACTTGGGTTGTAAAAAAATGCCTACCTTTTTAAACAACTTAATAACAATAATCATCGTAATAATATACATGGCGACACTAACCCTACTTCTCTTCATCTAAACAACTATCTGAACCAAATAGATTTGACAATAAGCCCGGGAGCTATCTGGTGTACCAAACTGGATCATACAACTCACCAGCACAGCACTCGGTACAAATTTTTCCTAGGCTTAGCTAGTTACAAAATATCTCTGTGATTCTTCATCAGCTCATATGCCCAATTTATACCAACTTCCAAGTAAATGGAAATATCAACAACTTGCCAAGCAGGTGTCGGAGGGTAGCCTTTAGTACTAAGCTCTTCTATTACCAGCAAACCTTACAAGAAACCGTTGGTGATGCTTAACCCCTCTGTCACCTCCGTCGCGCGGCATTTGCATGCTGCTGGGCTGCTTTGCTATCATTCCGTATCCTATCAGCATACATTGGCAGACGAATGATCTCATAGATCTCATCCAACAAGACATCCTCTGTGATATTGTCATTTATGCTTTGCATAACCTGTTTTCCAAATCAGTAAGTCCAGTGGATTTGAACAAAACAAAAAAAAAATTAAAAGAAAAAAGTAGAATGATAATGATTGATAAAAACTGTGGGCAAGGACCTTCTTGTAGGTACGGAAATCATTTGGAGTGGATTTATCAGTCCTGATGCGCAAACAGACCCATTGTCTTTCTTCAGAGTCCCAAGAACACTCAATTATTTTCCCCGAATAAAAAGAGGGGTCTGAATCATCTGCTAAATAGGAAAGCATACAAGTATTTAGAAAAATTAATTACAACAGGATCACGTCCAAAAACACACCCAACATTAATATTAGATTTTAGTGCTAACTAGATCACGTGCAATAAATAAATAAAACAAGTAGTAAACATCACAGCAAGCAAAATGACAAGCAGAATTCTGTCACAGTTATGCCGTCAAAAGATAACCAAGAAAGAATATTGTCTATGCCTAGGTCACAGCCTTGAGGATTTTAAAAGCAACACAAATTCTCATCCATCATTTTCTACAAATATCACATGAGACTTTTCCAGCCAATCCTATTGGGATCAATCCACATGTGTATGCGTTTATGCCCAACATAGTTTAACAATTTTAGAAAGAAAATAAGTGCACTTATATAGTTATTAGAGCTCCCATTCAAAATTTTCAACTGTACAATCATTGAGTAAACCCAGTCATATTATACCCAAAAAAAAAAATATAATATGAATATACAAAGAAATTTATGCCTACCTTTAAATGCAACCCTATTTCCATCCATTAGTTTCTTCTTTCCACGATCATATAGAAAAAGCATTTGCCGATCATCATCACCTATCTGTCCACACAAGCAGGTTGATATGAGAAAGCGAGCACAAAACAAACTTATGGTAAATATGAATAGGAAAAGATAGAGAGATACACAAATCAATAACTAAAATAACAATATAAAGTTGATGGCACAACCTCAAATAGAAAATCAACTGAGTTCAGAGAAGCATATTTCCACTTTAGAAGTCCTTCATGTGTACGGGGAACATATGGATCGTCCCAACCCTAACATATCAAAATTAAGCTATTAATTCTTTGCAACTAAATAAAGTGTAAACTCTAAGCTCAATCAAAAAGCATTAATTCTTTGCAACCAATAAAAGGGTAAAATCTCAGTTTAATCATGAAACACAGTGGTTGCTCCACACATGGTATTTGCAGGGGGCAACAGGCAAGGAGGGAGAGGGGATTTTGAAAAATAAAGAAAGAATCCTGAATCAAAATTTAAGTAGTATCAGCAGTTCCTTTATAGGGCACTGAAAAAAACAATGATGTTTAGTAAATGAGTTTATTAGAAAAGAAAATTTGCAACCATTAGACTTTGATAAGGAGAGAAATTAACTCCAAAGTCAGTTAACCAGTAATTTGCCACAAATGAAGATGTTGTAATCATATTTTATAGTCACTTGACCATTTATGATCCTCAACCACCTGAAAAATAAGACCATCTGCCTCATGTGAAAGCCTTGGAATAAATTCCTTCAAAAGCTTGGTAACTGTAGAGAGCAACCAAAAATCCTTCCTCCTCACCTGATAAACATATACTGAGAAAGTCAATCCCAGCAGAAAAGTAAACAGTGGAATGATGTTGGAGGTCAGAACCCAGAATTTTTTATACATACCCTGAAAGGTTCTAAGTCATATCTATAGTAAGGATTCCTACTTTGGTAAATATTGTGGCGTTCATGATTCCGAGGTTCAATGACTTCTTTCTCAAGCATCTTCCACCGCTCATAGAAAGGCCGCTGCAACAGTTCCAAAATATCAGACCATAACATAGGTAGCTTAACATTGCAGGGGAAACCAAAAAAAAAAAAAAGCCCAAGTGGTGAGCGAGGAGGGAGGGTGGGAAAATGGATTTGAGGATTAAGATAGGTGAAGAGTTTGACCCCTTCCAATGTAACAAAAAAAAAAGAGTAGGAAAAAAGTTGTGAAGTTTGATTGTATATCTAAAAAAACAAAGATAACTGGATCACTTATCTTATTTATGCAATTATAAGATCAACATAATATGCAGAAGCAATTAACCTATCTGGAACAACCCATCACCAATGCGTATACCAAAGTCAGATGCAACTAGTCTTTAAAAAAAAAAAAAAAAACAGTTCAATGCAACTGTTTTTACATATTCAAGACAGATAAAATCACAGTACAGATATCTCTACTAATAATTATACAGTGTCCTAAAACCAAAACTTGAGAAAAGACTAAAAACATCTTGGATATGATTCTACCGCACCAAACAAAGAACAAGCCTACAAAGAGCTTCGTGCATATTCCCAACTACTTAAATACTGCTTTTATATCTAAAAATCTAGTCCCTATGTTCAATGTAGAGTGAGTATGTTACCACCCAACACGGTGCAGCTCTTTACTGATTGGCATGTGATTTTACGTATATTTGTGCATGTGACATCAAGATAGTGGCACAACAATAATGCTAAAGAAGATCTCAAAATATAATTTAGTGGAGAAAAATAGATTACCCAACAGATAAAAAGAAAGGGCAAACCAAACCTCTATGACAGAAACTTGGTTGATTGCCATCATATCATATATAAGGTATCTTCGCTCCTGCTTCTGTGAATCTGGCACGGTATCAATTACCATCTCCCCATCCAGTAACGTGTAGTGGTGAGTCTTCTCAGATAAACCCTTACAAGCCGAAAAACAAAGGTCACTCTAATATGTGAAGGAAGCTCTACATGTAATCTTTCCAATACTATTAACCTTCCTCAAAGCAAGTGCATACATACATCATTTGTGTGTTTGCAGGGAAACCTCATTTCAACCCTTCTAAAATTAAAACTCCTATCGATCAAGTAACATCCATCCATAGTTATTAACATCATATATCTAGTTCCATCAGCTTTCCACGTAGCATAATAATAACGTTGCCTCAACAGCTGTAAGTTGTCCCTGCATGTAAAAGAAGTAAGTCCATTCAGATTACAATATCAAAATTAAGGAGCACCACTAAGTAAAAAGAACTACCATTTATCAACTGCAATTTTTGCTGAAATGTACAATATTTCCAAATCTACAGTATGTTACAGTACAGGTAATATGCAGTACTTAAGCAATCATGTTCACAGATACAGGCAGGACTTGGTCATCTATCAGCCAACAACAATAAGAAAACCAAGATTAGCATATTTCAACACCACAGGTAGGATAAGATGAATCAAATTCCAAACCACAGATGACCTCAGAATAATCAATATGTATTTCAAACTACCACATATCATTACTGGGACATTATAGAGATACAGACAAATATGCAAGTAAAGGCTAAACTTCAATAGTGCTACAAATATATTCTCATTAAGCACAACAAACTAAAATTTCTGTGCTTATATAAAATGTAACACTTACAGAACAAAATGCCAATTCAAAAAGCACGCATTAATTTCAATATATTCATTGTGGGTTCCAGCAATGACTTTGTTGAACTACCATGTCCAGTTATCATGTCAAATGAAACATTGAATGATGCATGGCCACTGAGTTTTTTCATTACAGATCAAATTATGGACAGCAGAAAGCATGCTAACAAGAAACCGTTCATTCCAAGATACTGTTCGCCAATTTATGATGAATTTTACAGGCTCACTACATAAATCATTATTGAGGTAAACAAAGTTCCAGTTTATATGTTCAATTGATATAAAAAAAATTTAAGAAAAAACAAACAAACAAATGAAACCACAGCAAAAACAAAAAATAAAGGCTAAATTACACAAATGATCCTTGTGGTTTTAGTCATATTTCAATGCGAGTGTTGTGGTTTTAATTTGTTTTGATAACTGATTTAACCACAAGGGTATTATTTAAAAAATCAAAACCACAAGACTGACATTGAAATATGACCCAACCCACAGGGACCATTTGTGTAATTTGGCCAAAAAGAAAGACAAGAAAACAAAAAGGAACAAGGAGCTGTGAAGTTGAACCTGGTAAGAGAAACTGGGTGGGACCCTGGGAATTGTGCGTTTCCTCTTGCCTGAAATTAAAGAAAATGAATTAAAGTAAACTATAAGACACATGTAGGAATCAACTTAAAATATGTAATTAAAAAATCAACGCAGCCTAAATCAAGATCTCAGGTATCTAACAATATAAAAAGTGAAAAACAGCAGCCATTAAGAATAGAGATAGGTCTCAACATGCCTACCCCAACACCCAGCTTAAGAGATTGATAGCAGAACTGCCGCAGTGCCTCTTGCTGGTCCCAAGGTATCTCATCACCCAAGATATCATCATTTGTCATTACTCCATCTGTATCCTGAGTCTCCTGAAATGATAGAGTCATGCTAAAATTAAATTGAAGACAGCAGTCACATAACAAGCATAACTAATTACAAAGAAGTAAAAGGTCATTCATTTCTATTACATGATTAAGAAGGAAATCAAGGTGGATTAATAACAATGAAAAGAATCCTATCAAAGACAGTATTCTCTGGACATAAAAATTAATCTTGTCAATGCAATGCAACAAACAGAAAACCACTCATAATTTATTGGATTTCTCAATCTTCAAATAGCAGAAATAACACCAAAACCCACAAACCAAGTTCCACTTTCAAGACTATACATACATGTAAGGGAGCAGCTGGACCTCCATCATCATCATCATCTGCAACTGCTTCACCATTAAGATCAAATTCTGAAGACCTCTTCCATTCAGGAGTTGGTGGGCATACAACCATTTCAGGCTTTCTTTCATGATAGAATGAATACAACGCATCAATATAGTCAGGTTTGTAGATTCCCGGAGGACGTGCGTCAGAAAAAATTTTTATTGCCTGTGTAACATTCAGTATTAAAAAGTATTAAAAAAAAAGATAAATAATAAAAGTAGGTTGGTTTACTCTAAATTAGACAGTTAAAATAAGTTCATATTTTACCTGAGTGACTGAAATTGATAAGGAGCGCATTAGGTAATGGATGATCATAAACCCTGTGCGATTGTGCCCATGTGTACAATGGACAAGAATATACTTCTTGGGGTGTTTTTGACGAGAGAGGAATTGTATAACCTGAAATGAGAATAATTATATAGTGTATAGCCAAAAGTTTTAACTTACTAAAGCATATATGAGGTATATCTGATATATTGAAGGAAAAAAATGCTTTTTTCCCATAGATAAAAAGAAGCATTGAGAGAAAAAATGAGCAATAACTTAACAGAGGAAATATTAGTGGATGATGTTTCAAAAACGACAAATAAATAGAAGCATAGTTGGATTTTTATATGGTACTTATCCTGAGGAAATATAAATATTTCCTAAAAAACCCTTGCATGTACTAAATTAAGTACTAAACTAAGTACTAAACAGATTCATCCCTGCACTCAGAAAAATTTGGTAAAAGAAACATACAGGAAGGACAACTATGTGTCAAATAAGAATCAAACCTCATATACAAACTGATTTACAGATAAGTTGTCAGGTACAGAATCCCGCCCCTTGCACGCAATCTACATCATCAAACATGATTCCCTAAAATAAGTGTACAATAGTTGAAGACAAGTGTACCAAGAAATACAAAATTACACCATAAGCAATTACTCACTTTAACATGCTTAATACCCTCTTTCTTCAAATCTGTTGTTACATAGTAACGAGAAGTATTCGTCAAATCGATCACCAAACCAAGCTGAAAAGTGAATGAAGATGACCTTAAAAATCATTTCAACCATTGAAAAGAATTACTATTTAGTTTACCTCCTGTTGTTTACAAAAGATCCAAATTACAATATTCTAAGCTTTGACAGCTATACATGTAAAAGACACTACCCTCACTTCTTATATCAAGAGTAATTTCTTGAATGTTCATATAGGAATATGTTAAAGATTCCAATCCAGAGAATTGGGAAGGGGGGGGGGGGGAGCTACAGCAAAGGAGCATTTATAATTTCGGTGCACTTACTTTTCTTCCCAAAACTCTTTGTAGATGAATCACTTGTTTAAATGAGTATCTTTTACCAGGAGGAACACAATCATTGAAGGATTCACCCAGTGGCACCTTAGAAGGTATCATGCAAAATATTTCTTGACCAGATGATGGGCAATCCAACCAACCTGCATTATGAAGAACAATATGATTAAAGATGACAAAATTTAAGGTAAATAAAAATGACATTTCAGGCAAAAAAAAAAAAAAATCGTGTAGCTCTTTGGATGTAAATACCGTATACAAACCCTAGCATCTCAAACTAGTTAAAAATTAAAAATCATATAACAAATAATAAAAACCAAAGTGATACCAAATCTCGATGGTAAAGATCAAGAGTCGTAAAGAACCCTAGTGTCCCTAGAGAAAGAGAATACCAGTTTTTTGGAGTTTGAAGTTTATTTATTCTAAATATACCCTCCACTTCTATATCATCCCAAAACTATTCAAAAATTAAATGATAGGGGTAACTTGGAAAGTGTACTACCAATCTCATCCCAAGGAAGTCAACCAATTTCTTCATTATCTTCATCCTAATAAAAAGAAACCCCACAAATCCTATCCTACACACGTTCCATTTCTTATTTTCCGCTCCTTAGTTTTCATTGAACAAATAGAACCTACAGAGAAAGAAGTTCTTCTTAGTCAGATAGAATTTCTCACTCCAGTTTGCGACCTCCATCCCAAAGTCACCAACAACCATCTCTCCCTCTCATTATCTGAAATAAAGAGCATAGCATTCTTATGCATTTGAAAGTAATTTCATTCAACCAATGGTTCGACTAAAAGTTACCCATTTTAATTTTCTTCAATTCAATATGTATTTTGGAGAAAGCATCTTGCACACGCTGCGCAAGTGCAGGAGGCTTGTATTGATTTAAATGTTCCTCACCAATCACCATGATGTTAAAACAAAATATTGTAACACATTCATTTAACATACTGGTACTGCATATCAATATGCGCTTTATGTCTCCCAATGAGGATAATTTTGTTTACATATTTGGAAAAATAAAAGGTCAAACTCCCTCAATAGCGAATGAGGAAATTTTATTCCCAAATTACAAACACGAAGAATATTGAAAGTTTAAATTTTCTAGCAGAAAACTTGTGCAAGGCATATTAAAGCTTTCAGATACTTTAAGCTGCTCAGTTTCCTAACAAGCCATCAATACAAAAACAAAAATGTTTTTATAGAAAGTCAGAATCACTACTTTACTGTCCAGATCACAACTTGATGTAACAGAGCATGTAAAAGGTAATAATTCAATTCACAAAAATGAAGAAAATACAATGAAATATATAACTCCACTAAACAATGCAATCCTATGGAAATGAAAATACATATATATTTTGAGAAGAAACATATGGAAATGAAAAATATATAAACAGGATTAATAACCACTACCAAACACAGCATGTGAACATATAACTTACCAGAGGGGAGCCTAGATTTGTCATAAACCCTGACATGCTTTGTTTGATATGGATCATATGCAGGGGGTTGAGATGCCTGCATTGGTCTCTCATCTGAGCGTTCTCGTTTCAATCGCTTTCGTCGTTCCTCGCGCTCCTAATACAAGAAACACACAAAATCAATAACCATGCACACAAAGATGTTG
This sequence comes from Dryas drummondii, assembly GCA_003254865.1. Taxonomy (NCBI): domain Eukaryota; kingdom Viridiplantae; phylum Streptophyta; class Magnoliopsida; order Rosales; family Rosaceae; genus Dryas; species Dryas drummondii. The sequence continues at coordinate 520,632 of QANW01005268.1, forward strand.
AGTTCAATTTATATACATATAAATAATATAAAATGAACAAAAAGGAAAAGGTCGGAGGGAAAAAAAACCGGTTTGACACATAAAGTTTAAAGCATGAAGATACTAATTTCCACAAATTTTAGATGTAAATGAAAAGAGTAGCACAAAAAAATTTCTTCTCTCATTACAAATCCCCAAGTGTTATGCCCAAAAGTTAAGAGTCTTTGGAAAACTTATGGAGCATAAGTACACTTTCAGTGCTAGAATTAGAAAGTGATGGCAATAGAAAATTTCAAGCATTGACTAAAGGAAAAATTAAAGAATGCTATTCGGAGTAAGAGATCCATTTTGTATGTGTATCCAAAACACCCCCACTCCCCACCCAAAAAAAAAAAAACCTCTTAAATTCTGCAGAAACCCACAGAACTATTGCAAGGTTTGCCACTAAGGTTATGGCAGCTTCTACAACTTTTCACAGGAGAAATAATATCTACTGATTCAAATGGTCATGGAAACAAGAGGAGCTTAAGCAATAATCAGTGCTCCTAACTACAATAAATCAAAACAATGAAAAATATCCCTGTAATGATTTCAATCTCATTGGAAATCAAGAACAAAATCCTATAATAGACAGACCAACAAATACAATAACAAAATAAACGAATTCATCCACTTTCCATAAGCAGGGGATAAGTGAGTCAACTGAGATAAAAGAATGGTACCCGGCGTGCTATATCAACTGCACTCTCTACGTGATCTCCTGGTGCAGTGTATTCTGGTGCAGTGTATTCTGATGCAGTGTAATCTTCTTTATGGCGATTTTCAAAAGGCTCTTCATCGTCATCAGGTAATGGTGAGGCATTCAAGTCCATGGCAGCAATCATTCACAATCTACCACACTACATTTGCCAATGTAGAATCTCAAATGCACAGAAGCCTATCTCTGACGATAGCTTGTCACAACTAAATATTGGTCATTCAAATATTGCATTGAGCCCACATGATCAGCTGCACAAATACACATTGTCAGAAATAAATCAGGAAAAACAATTCACTTAAGCAACTAAAAGCTAATAACAGACATACACCATATTAATAACCGATAAATTCATAAATATATTATTAAAGTTCCAAACCAAAAGAATATAAATAAAACCAGATTACTAATTGTCATTTGAGTAATCACTTAAGAGCTAGCTTAAGTTAATTTAGAAAGCATACATTCCACATGTAATGTACTCCTACTCAACTTAATCTGACTAGAAATTAGCTTTTCCCAAGCCCTAGCCAAATGGAATACCTTCCACTTTGTTTCTCTCGTCCAATTCTCTCAGCAAACAAACGGTTCAAAAGCTAGAGTAACCAGAAACTCCAAACCCTAAACCATGAATTTCAAATACAAATTTCGAATCCCGTGACCCCTAGAGCTTCAAGTTGCAAAACCGAAAACAGAATCAATAAGAGCTCAAACCTCAAGCAACTGCAATCGACAGCCAATTCTGACCAAGAGGACAATTCATCATGCCTCTTCTACTAAGCAAAATCCCCAATCCTCTTGTCTGCGAGAGAAATTGAAACTTCGACGATCAGAATGAACAAAGCGGCTTCCTCTGGAAGTTCGAAGAGAAAAAGACCTACAATTCTTGCACTTGTTCCTCGCAACTAGGAAGCTGTCTGCGAAACCCTAAGAGAGAAGGTGTGTGTGTGTGTTTGGTGTTTGTTTAGAGAGGAGTAAAGCTTTCTTTTATTAATCAATCCATGTCAAGAAAGAGAACGAACACGCACGGAGGAGAGAGAATAATGCACGATTCAGTTTAGAAAATCGAATAATAAAAGAGATAAAACCTCTAACGAAAAATTGAATAATATATAAGGGCGTGGGTGTTTTTTTTTTTTTTTTTGGCCAATAAGGGCGTGGGTCATGGCCCAAAAAAATAAAAGAACGTGGGTGTATATAGAATTAATTACTCTAAGGTACCTTTTACTTATTGTTTTTACTCTCTAGTGCACCAATTAGTTTTTTTTAATAACAAGGTAAGTTGCAGCTAGCTGGCTTATCTTGAAATCTGGTCAATTGTCATTTTATTTCCTTTTTGTATTTCTCTTTCTTCTCTCTTTACATTCATCTTCTCTCTTTATGCATTTATGCCATTTTAAGTCAAACTGCAGTTTTTTGCATTTTTCTGCAGTTTCTAGAACTGCAGTTTTCTGCAGTTTCTGAAACTACAAGTGAACTGAAACTGCATAAAAAACTGTAGTTTATGCAGTTTACAGTGAACTGAAACTGCAGTTTCTGGAATTACAAGTGAACTTTCTGCAGTTTCTGAAACTGCAAGTGAACTGAAACTGCATAAAAAACTGCATTTTTTATGCAGTTTATGCAGTTTACAGTGAACTGAAACTGCAGTTTCTGGAATTACAAGTGAACTTTCTGCAGTTTCTGAAACTGTAAGTGAACTGAAACTGCAGAAACTGGAATTTATTAGAGTTGAAACTGCAGTTTATTGGAGTTGCTGATTTGCAGTTTCAGTTTATTAGTGTTTTGGCATGTTGCAGCTGGTGAGGACACGGCAGGTATTTTTAATTTTTGTTATCTAGTAGATGTGGTGTCCGCAAAGGAATAATAGAATTGTGATAGTTGGCCCGTAAAGAAAGAAACGGGCTTTGGATGGTTTTGGTTAATAAATTTATGTGCTAATACCTGTATGTTAATGGACCCTTATATATATGTGCACAAATTGAAATGACTTTTTTAATTAGGCTCAATTTATTATTATTTTGGTCTTGTAATTTAAACCACTTTTCACTTAAGTTTTCATAACTTTAGTTTTTATCAATCGCATCTTTTGTTTAGCTAAAAAAGTGATTATAAATCAAAGTAATTAACTCGTATGCATGATTGATGATTGCTAAATTTCTAATAAAATAAGTATAACGAATGTTGCAGACTTGCAGGTGATCAATAAATATTTATTTTTTTGGGCAAATCAATAAATATTATTTCAGTCTATTAATTTTAAATAAGATACAATTTTGAAACAAAAAATATGAGAACTTAAACGAAAAATAATACAAACTGCAACAACCAAAAGGTCCAAAAGTATAATTAAATATTTAAATTATTTTCAAAATAAATTACTTATTGAGGTGGGATTTGGTTTGGGTGTTTGCCCCGTGAGAAACATGGATACAGAAAAAACCTGCGAGGGTATTATAGTCATTGTGTCAGCAGTCAAGGGTAAGATCAGTTAAGCTTACGAATTTGTGTTGTTAGCACCTCACTTTTTTTATTTCTTAATTCCACATTTCCCTTATAAAATCAAGAGAAATTCTTCCTAAAATCAGAAGTTCAAAACACTTTTTTTTTTGTTGTTGTGAAAAACACATAGTTAAAACAAATTCTTCCACCTCTCTCCTTCCCTCCCCTCTACTTGCACTTGCAGCACCATGACAAGTGACTTTAGTTGATGGGTTTGCACTGAAATAAGCAGTGGCCATAGTGTTGGATTTGCAATGCCATGATCAGTGATTAGTGATCAACATTTTTCAACACAATATTGTTTTTTAGCAATATATAAAAACAACACAAGGGTTGCTTTTTCATGGCAAACCTACAAAGTGTCCACATAAATCTCATATGAGATAATGTAATTTCTTTTATATGTTTGAGACATCTTATGAAATTAGGTGTCCCTTTTGACACTCTCATTTCAATAGCAAGAGTATTATATTCATGTAAAAAAAAAATATAAAATCAACATACAAATATTTACATAATTAAGTGTACGTTACCAGTGAGGATAACAAAGAAATTTCACTCATAATAAACAAAATAAAGTTATAGAGTGCTTGAATAACTCACAAACTAAATTCGCTCGAAAACCAAATCACATTTGAGAGCTCTAAAATATATTTTAAGAGTGTTTTTCTTTTAGTGTGTTTGGATGAAGTAATTTTAATTTTCACAGAAATTCATAAATGATGGAATTTAAAACTCCGGTATTTAAATTTTTATAAATTACATTTTCTATTGTTTGGATATATGTATATAGAATTTTGTAAATGACATGAATTACAAATTTTAATTAATCTAGCCCCACCGACTACCCACCCACAACACCACCTTCCCCTCCCTCTAAGTCTCCAACCACACTCTTCTCTCTCTTCCATTTTCTCTTCTCTTCTCTCTCTATATACTCCCCATCACTTCTCTACATATTAAAATTCTTTCACAAGATTGATTTTTTTCTCCAATTCTAAGAGCCCAGTAACCAAAGACAAAAAAAAGCATCTCCATTAATTGCATCTTCTTAGAATAAACTTGGAAATCATGTTGGGATCAGATTGATGGGGATCCCAAATGGTAGACTAAACAAAGATTAGCCTAACATATTCCAATCACAATTGTAACTGTTACAAAAAAAAATAAAAATGGCAAGGCTGCAACGGCTGCCGTTGGAGGGAAGTGAGAGAGAGTTTAGAGAGAGAAATAAGAGAGAAAAAGAAAGGGGAGGGGAAAAAGGTGGCGTGGGTGAAAATGGGTGGGCAGTGGGCTTTATGATTTTTTGTTTTTCTAACCTTTTAATTTCTTAATATTATTTGTGGAAAAAAAAAAGTTTGTAGATGTGGCAAGATCTAAGTCACAAATGATTATTAGAGGGCTGAGATCAAAATTCAGGTATAGTCTAGTAAGAAGAAAACTGGCAAATGATCCAAGTCTGGATGATGGTTATGGTGGGTGGGTCTTTTTTCTTAACTCAAATGTCATGAAATTTGGAAATGATACCTATTTAGGTGGAATTTAAAGTCAGAATTTATGACTCTCAAATTCCATAATTTTTCCAGCGTAAAATTCTAAGATTTCCGTATTAATGAGGCCAAACAAGGAAATTAGAGATTTTCATTTCTCAAATTCTGACTTTTAATGAAATACAGAGTTAAATTTCTCTATCCAAACACACTAGGGTTGGAGAGCAACATTTATATAGAGGTGTGGAGTGTTAGTCTAGTCCTAGGATTCTTAATAAAACTAGTTGCTTAATTTAATGAGTTTTCTTTTACTACAAGTAACTAGATATGATTTGGACCAAAAAAAAAAAAGTTACCTAGATAAGATTGTACTTTCTTACCTCAAATTCTCCATCGGATATTTTATACTTATCCTAATCCATAACTCATAATTATCACAAAATTAATTATGAAATTTTGTAGTAATAAGAATGGATAATCAAGATTAATGTTTCGGCTTGAAATGCCACTAACAAATTCCTTACCTCCAAACAAGGCAACCAAGTGATTAGTGATTACGGCCCATGTTTGGTTCTAAATTTTTTTTTTTTTTTTTTTTGCATCGAGTGGCATAGGTAAGATGAGGTAAATGATAAATTTTAAGTTGAATTTTCATTGTAAAGTCTAAAAGATTAAAAAAAAAAAAAAAAAAAACTAATATGCCAAAAAATAAGGACAAGTTTTATCAAATGGATGAAGCAAAATTATTTATTTACAAAAAAAAATAGAAAATTAAGATTAAATATCAAATCTTAATAATTTTTTCGTATAACATGAAAACAATATAATATTTCAATTGAACTACTAAATTTAAATGTAGTTTTTTAGATTAGATCACAAACATGTTGACCAATTTGATTTAAGTCTTTTCCATTTGATATTTTTGTCTTTTAGCCCACATATGATGGGTGTTAGTTAAAATTTATAAGGTTTTGATAAAATTACCTTTGAGGCTTTTATATTATCTTGAAAATTTACTAATGTAGTCTCAACTTCACATTTAGTTATGACTGTACGACACTTACAACTTAAATTTAGTTGTGATTGAACGACAGTCACATCTAAGTTGTGAGACAGTCACAGTTAAATTGTGATTTAATTGAATTTTTTTTATAAAAATTAATCTATAATATTGTATAAATAGAGGTCAAAACATACTTTTACTCAAAACAATACATAGTATAGTGGTGTAAGTTGTCTCTTTCAATTTACCAAGACAGTTACAGTTAAGTTGTGACTGAATTAATTTTATTTTATTTTAATAAAATATAGTATAAATTAATGTAATATTTGTGATATAATATTTTTTTTATTTTTTTTATTGTAATGGCATTTGATGTAATATTTATAAATTCTAATACTTTTTATTTTATTATTTTGTTGAACTTTTCAACTAGTACCTAATTTAAAATATTATTTAATTTTAATATTTAAATTAAAAAATTATTAAAATTTTAGAAGTTAAAATTAATGCAACTAAAAAAGAAAAAAAAAATAGAGTATCAGATTGGTCACGAGACAATCTATTTAAGAACAAACAAGTGTGAGTCACAGGGCCACAGTAAAAGGAAGTGTGAAAATTAGAGCAAAAAAAAAAGATGTGTGAAACGACAAAAGAAAAGAAAAGAAAAGTCTGAAAAGGTAGTCGAGCTCCGAAGATCCCATAAAGTGGAGCGGTCTACTCCTTTACTTGAGGAGCAAAGATCCTCCTCCAGTTCTCCAGTTCGTTATGGACAGTTCTCCAACCACAACCGCCCACGTGGAATAAATCAATTGGCCTTCTTCCCAGAAGATACCAGGCCAGTCCCAGAATGACCTAAATACCCTCATGCTGTTACACGTGACGTACCATTTGGAAGACACTTTATTACGAGTCTATGACTAATCGTGTCAATTGATTCTGATAGTCTGAGACCAAAATAAACAAACCTACATTGAATTTAATACTAAATTATAATATTTTTTCATTTTAATTACTAAAATATTTAGAGTTTTTTTCAAATTTGGTACCTAAACTATTACCCGTGTCCCAATTAAGTACCTAAACTTTTATTTGTCCCTATTAGGTACCTGAACTTTTATTTTGTACTAATTTAGTACCTAAATTGATTTCCGTTAAAGAAACGAACGGAAGCTGTGAAATCCAAGGGTTTTTTAGTCAATTCAAGTGAGATTGTTTACCCATCATCTCTATTCCCCAGCCTGTCCTTTTCCCCACCATTGTCATCTTCTCTCCTGCGTTGACACCTTCTTCCCACCATAACTAAGCCCTCATCCACCAAACTTCACCTATTTAAGACATAAATTGCAGAAAAAAGAGAGAAAGAGAAGACAACTTAGGGCTTGCGCAAGAGAAAGAGGCAGTTAGTGAATAGGGGAAAACGTGATAAAATTCTTTGATTAAGTGAAATAGAAGAAGATTAGGGCTCAGAGCAATGAATCTAATCATTAGACGCGGTTCTGAAAATCCACAGTATGGTAAGTATAAGATTCTCACTTTTATCATACTCTATGTACTGATGTGAGTGTGATAGATTCTGTATTTTTTATCTTCTGTGGGTTATTTGGTAATTTTTTGTTGCTTTTCACGTGATGTTTGGATTTGTTTTTTGGCATTTTGCACATGAATCTTGTTGGTGGGGGACAATGGAGTTGGCTGATGGTAGTTAAAGTTGCATTTATGCCTATATTATAATGATTTCTACTTAGTTTTCAACAAATGTGTTTGAGTTTTGTCTGCTCTATATGTGGCATTGGGGTTTGCATAACGAGTGTTGTATGGTTCTCTATTTTGTTTAATAGCATGTGAACTGTTGCTTTTAATTTGTTGTTTAGAATTTTTTTTTAAAAATGGCATGTGTACTTCATTTGGCTTTAAAATAACAACTGCAAATCTGCACATAGTTATTGAAACACTAGAGTAGGTTTTGTCCTTTTGTATTTGCTCATCTAAACAAATACATGAGTTATATTATGTGTTATTATGCTTTATTTGTTATTGTGCAAGTTTGATGTATAATTATAGTGACTCTTGGTTGGTTTTATTATTTTTAGATCCTGGATCTGGGTACTTTAGCATCCAAATTCATCATGGAGGGAGGTTCATAGACACAGGTGATACAGAGAGGTATGTTGGGGGTCAGGTCACTTACTTTGATCACTGTGAAATAGATTACATGTCACTTATAGAGTTGGATGACTTCACCAAAAAGCTTGGTTATATGGACCCTGTAAGATTTTGTTATCGAAATTTTGAAACTGGAAGTTTAGTTTATATACTAACTGACAAAGAAGCCATAGACATGTGCACTAAACATTTACCACACAATAAAATTGCAACAATTTATATGAAACACAAGAACATTTGTGGAATCTTGGAGGGCCAGCCATCTATTAATCATGAGTTTATAGAGCAAGAGGCTCACTTTATTGGAAATCCAGTTGGGGTAGTGGGACAAGAGGAAGATGCCTACTTTACTAATGTTCCTGTTGGGGCAGTGGAAGAAGCGGAAGAGGCCTACTTTACTACACAACATGTGGGGGAAGTGGGAGAAGAGGAAGAAGATGATTCAGATATTATTGACTCATGTTATGAACAATCTGAGTGTGAAGATGGTGCTGATGATGATGAGCAATTTGATAAATATGTGGATACGAGTTTTGGTGCTCCCAATTTGAATGAATTAGAAGCTGTTGAGTTTGATTATGGTGAATCTGATGAGCTACTTAGTGGGGATAGCTCATCAAATGATGATGAAGACACTGGAAAACATATGAAAAAGAAAAGGTTGCCTAAATTTCCACAATTTAATGCACAAACAGATATGAACAACCCTCGATTCATTGTGGGGATGGAATTTGGATCTGGTGCATTGTTTAAGGAAGCTGTGAGAGAACACTCAATCAAGACTAGTAGGTCTATTAGGTTTATGCACAACACTACAAAGAGAGTGAGGGCAGTTTGCAAAAAGAAAAATAAAGGGTGTCCATGGGTAGTGTATGCTACCAAACTTGAAGATAGTTCCACATTTCGAGTTCAGACGTATGTGAACACACATAAATGCCACACAGAGCAAAAAAATAGGTTTGCAACCTACAAATGGCTCTCAAAAAAATATGTGGATCAAATTAAGATCCATCCTAATATGGCAGTGAGTAGTTTTGGAGAGACAATGAAGAAGGATTTTGTTTTAAAAGTATCCAGGTCCCAATTGTATAGAGCTAGGAGGATGGCCCAAATTACCATTGAAGGCACATATGCACAACAATATGCATTACTTTGGGACTATTGTGCGGAGCTAAGGAGGACAAACCCTGACAGTTCAATTTTTATGAAAACTGAAGAGGACATGGATGGTCAATTATGCTTCCAGAGAGTCTACATTTGTTTTGAAGCTTGTAAGAAGGGTTTTAGAGACGGATGCAGAACATTGATAGGCTTGGATGGGTGTCACATTAAAGGGCCTCATCCGGGTCAATTGTTAACTGCTGTAGGAATAGATGGCAATAATGGCTTGTTTCCTATTGCTTATGCAGTGGTTGAGGTTGAAAATAAAAGCACATGGCTATGGTTTCTTAAATTTCTGATAAATGATGTTGGCATAGAGAATGGGTGGCACTGGACTTTCATATCAGACAAACAAAAGGGACTATTACCAGCTGTATCTGAGTTGTTGCCCAATTCAGAGCATAGGCACTGTGTAAGACATTTGTATAACAATTTTAAGGGTGAGCATAAGGGTCTTGCACTCAAGAATAGACTATGGGCTGCTGCAAGAGCCACTACTGTGGCTAAATATAAGGATGAAATGGAGCAGATGAAATTGGAGGATGACAAAGCAGTTGAATGGTTGGCTGATAAGTCCCCAACTCATTGGAGCAGGGCATATTTCAATTGCACTCCCAAGTGTAATATTTTATTGAACAACCTCTGTGAGTCATTTAATGCTGCCATTATAGATGCAAGAGATAAACCCATACTAACTATGCTTGAGAGATTAGAATGTACCTCATGGTCAGAATGTCAGAGAAGAGGGATTCTGTGAAGAAATGGATTGATGGAATAGGGCCAAGGGTTAGTGGAATTTTGGAGAAGAACAAACAAGAGTCAGGGTATTGCATAGCTGTATGGGCAGGGGACTTGAAGTTCCAAGTGTCTCATTGGAAAGATGGGAATTTTTCGGTTGACCTTCAAAAAAATTTCTGCAGCTGTAGAAGGTGGAACCTAACTGGCATACCATGTCCCCATGCTATTTCTGCAATATATAAGCAAGACTATGATGTTATAGACTTTGTTGATAACTGTTACAAGTCAGATGTCTACCTCAAAGCTTATGGACCTTTCATACATCCAATTTTCGGTCAAGATCAATGGGTAAAAACTGGTACTCCTCCTTTGGCTTCTCCCATATACCATAAACAACCAGGAAGACCTAAGAAAGTTAGGATTAGAGAGCCTGGTGAGAAGAGGGCCCCCATACTCAACCCTAACAATCCACACAAGCTAAGAAGGTTTAACATCAAAATCAAGTGCACTATATGTGGGGAGGAAGGGCACAACCAAAGATCATGCATCAGAAGACAACACGCAACTCAATTCAAGGTAAACCCCTATACTAGTATTTGTGCATTTATATAGGTGTGAATTTATCTAATACTTAATATTTGCCATGTAGAAGAACAAAAAGCATAATGTAAGAGGCACCAGTGGAGCACTATCTTCATCAACAAATGAAGGAACAATTTCAAACACCAATGGGGCTGCTGCTGCTGCAGGGGTTGGTACAAGACCAACAAAATTACCTGTCAGTACATATGTTTAAATTCATGTGTGAGTACTTTGGTTTTGGTTTTGGTTTAAATGTATGTATGTATGAGAACTTTGGTTTAATGTTGGATAGGTTAAAAGGACAAGGCAAGGTTCGAGAAAATCAACCAAAGAAACCTCTGCACCAATGCCACCTACTTCTGCATTAATTCCTCAACCTGGAGCACAACAAGCAACTCAACCCACTCATGTAGCAACGCCAAGGGCCCAACAACCATCTCAGCCAACTTCCACAGTTACAAGCACATCTTCTATAAGATTTAAGAAAGTTGCAAAAAAGAAGACAATTTGGATGCCATGAGCAAGATTGGATTATGTGTATTTAATTAGATTATCTAGTTGGGTGATTGGAACTGTATTTTGGATGGAATTACACTATGGAAATGTATTTTGAGTAGAACTAGACTATGGAATTTCATTTTGGGGTCTGTTATTTTGTCGAAAACTGAGGATTATTGGGTTTGTAATTTTGTTGGATTAATGCAGGGTCATTTTGCTTCATAAACCCATGTCTGTTATTTTGTTGGAAGCTAAGGATTATTGGGTCTGTAATTTTTTTTGGATTAATGCATGATCATTTTTTTTTTGNTGAAGTTTGGTGGATGAGGGCTTAGTTATGGTGGGAAGAAGGTGTCAACGCAGGAGAGAAGATGACAATGGTGGGGAAAAGGACAGGCTGGGGAATAGAGATGATGGGTAAACAATCTCACTTGAATTGACTAAAAAACCCTTGGATTTCACAGCTTCCGTTCATTTCTTTAACGGAAATCAATTTAGGTACTACATTAGTACAAAATAAAAGTTCAGGTACCTAATAGGGACAAATAAAAGTTCAGGTACTTAATTGGGACACGGGTAATAGTTCAGGTACCAAATTTGAAAAAAACCCAAATATTTATATCATTTCACTTTAGATGTTAAATTTCAATTTAGTTACCAATTTTAAAAAATATAGTTATATCGAACTGTGACTGTCTAACAGTCATAACTTTTTTATTGATTTGTTATTTTTTCAATATTTGTAAGGCTTAAACTTTAATGCTTAGTCTTTGAGTTATAGGATTTTATCACCCAAATTTAAATCAAAATTATGAAACCTTTAAAAATTTTGATTTTTTATAAATTTTAAATAGTCACAACTGTGACTGTTCGACAATTACAACTGTAACTGTTTGATAGTTACAACTGTATAACAAACTGATTTGTGACTTAATCCAAAATGTTTTACTCTAGGTTAGTACCTAAATTAAAAAAAATTAGTGTCTTACTGCTTTACTAAAAAACTATTGATATGTGGTATTTAATCTTAATTTTCTAAATAAACAAACAATTATGTATTTTATTTTATTTCTTTACCTTATTATTTGACTCTCCTATAGTGATGTATTATGTTACTTTTCATAATCTTTATTCTGCGTCACCTTTAAAAATTAAAATATATTGATATGTAAACTAATATAAAATAAAGTAAATGATTATAAAGCCCAAAATTGGGCTTTCACTACTTTTAAGACCCAAGTCTTTTTTTGGTATTTGAAAGAAGCCCAATTTATACCAACTCGGTCCTCACTTCCGTCTCCGTCATTCTCTCTCCGTCTCCTTCTTTTCTCTCCGTCTATCTCCATCTCGATCCCTCTCTTTCTCTGTCTGCAAGCTTTGCCGCTAC
>QANW01005274.1:0-23764 GCA_003254865.1 Dryas drummondii
CTGAGAGCCGCCTGCCGGGTGTTCTCCTGTTCCTGCTGGCCTGCCTCACGCTCCATCGCGACGTTGCGCTCGTCAATCTTGGCCCGATACTTGGCTTGCGCATTCGCCTGAAGCGCGCCCATCCCGGTACTTGCGGCGGTCAGCGCGGTTAGGCCGATGGTGATTGGATCGCACATCAGGCTTCCCCGACCCACGTCTCGGGTGCGAACGCGAGCACCGATCGACGGATATTGGCCGCAATGGCCCTGTCGCGCTGCAAGTCCGCCGCGATGTCAGCCGCACTCATGCCAGCAGAGGCGAAGCGAGCGATCGCGAGTTCCCGCGAAACCGCCTGGGACGCTACATCGAGGCCCACGGCCGCAAGGCCTGAGGTTGCGTTGTTCGAGGCGGATCCACTCAGGTTCCCCAGACCGGAGGCACGACGCAGGATCACGCTGTCAATCTCACGATAGCGAGCGACTGCGGCCATAGCGCGCTTGATGCCGTCAACAGCCTCCTCGATCAGCCCCGGACGCTCGGCGAGCATCCCGTCAACATCGGACAGGAAGGCGTCGAAGTCGGCGATCTTCGTGGCCGTCGTGTCAGTCGCAGCTTGTTTCCGCGCCGTGAGCCTCAGGCTTTCGAGGTCGCTAAGCTGCTCCTTCAAGTCGGCGAGCTTGTCCTTGGCGCTACGGGTCGCGGACGGAGTGCCGGCACCAGTGCTTTGCGCGTGGATTGCAGCCTGCACATGCCCCTCAGCTTCACCGAGCGCCTTTGACAGGGCCAGCTTGCGTGCGCCGTATTCGCCTTCGGTCATCTGACGTCATCCCGGACGGTTGACCCTGCGCCGCGCAGTTTCATCCACCGTCGAGACGACGGTATGGTTGTCCAGTGTGGGGTTGAATCGCGGCTACGGTAGGCGTCCCTCAGGCAGAGGGAACCGGGCAACGACTATACCGACCATGCTTCCATGCGTTGCGGTTGCCCAGCGGCGCACCCGGCGACTTGCCCCCGTGCAGATGGCATCGGCCGTTCGGCATAGGCGCGCGCTGGCAAGGTGATCCGTCGCGCGTGCGAGCGCCGCAGACTCTTGACGTCGCTTGGTCGTCGCCCTTGATCGGCATCACAGTTCCTCATACCGATCGTCGGGCGTCACCGGCTCAGGCCGGGTAAAACAGGGGAACGGCTCGCGGTCCCTGTCGAACCGCTGCCGCAATGCCGGATGGTTGCGCCTGATCCAGTCGCGATCGTGGCCCATGCTCACCAGCGCATCCAGATAGACGACGAACGCATCCATCATGGGATCTCCGCATATCGGTCATAGGGCCGTGCGTTGTCGTACATCTCAAGCCCAGGCGGGTTGTAGAACTCGCGCCCGTTCATAGGCAGCACGAACTCGGCGAAGGTGCAGGCCAACGCGTCCGCGTCATCAGGCGAGGGCATGCCGCGGCTCCGCATGTCCTTCTTGCTCTCAAGCTGGATCGACACCTGATCGGCCGCATAGCCGTACTCAGGCCCCGTCAGGTCCGCCTCTAGCGCGTCCTCATCCGGGATCGCGCCGGTTGCCAGCCACGCCCGCATCGTGGTCCATATCTCGGCACGCTTGTTNCCTGATCGGCCGCATAGCCGTACTCAGGCCCAGTAAGATCCGCCTCTAGCGCGTCTTCATCCGGGATCGCGCCGGTTGCCAGCCACGCCCGCATCGTGGTCCATATCTCGGCACGCTTGTTCGCCGTCTTGACCCGCACCGAGCCTGCCCAGGTCGCATCGCGCCCCTTGCCGCCGAACCATACCTCTATGACGTTCTCGACGTTGAGCTGGCGCAGACGGTCCACCACCGCGGCACCGATGTTGCCCGCGTCCACGAAGATCGCGGCAGGTTTCCAGCGCCGTACCTCAAGCGCAACATCACCAGCCAGCGTCATGGCGTCCTGATCGTGCCAGCGCTTCCAGCCCATGCTGCGCGCATCCCGGCCGCGGCGAATGGCCAGCGTGGAGTGATCGCCACCGAAGCGCGCACAGTCGACGCCGAAGATCACCGGCTCTGACAGCATGTCGACCACCTCACGCTTGCGCGCCGTCTGCACGATGTCAGCGGGAATGAACTGAGTGGAACCCGCGCGAGGGAACTGCCCCATGACGCGCACCCGCACAAAGTCGCTGTCCTCGCCGTAGGTGTCGACCCACGTCTGCAACTGCGCCTTATTCGTCCGCTTGGCGGTGCGGCCATCGATCATGCGATGGGTCCACTGGTCGCGGAACCGGCCCACGATCACGTCGCGGAACCTTCCGCTGTTCCGGGTCGGGTTGCCATAGGCTAGCCACAGGATTTCGGTCTTTGCGTCCGTCAGGCCACCGCTTGCCGTGTCCCAGATGGCGTCGATGATCGAGGACGCCTCATCGAACAGCAGCACGATGCGCTTGCCGGCGTTGTGCAGGCCGGCGAACGCCTCGGTGTTGCTCTTGCTCCAAGGAATGGCATCGATGCGCCAGGTGCGCTCGTGGCCCGCTTCTGTGGCGTAGATCGACGTTGCCTCAAGCTTGAACATGTCGCGAAGGCAATCGAATTGCAGGAGCGAGTACCACTTCGCCAGCTCCGGCCAAGTCTTGGTCCGCAACTGGCCTTCAGTGTTGGCTGTCACGACGCCGCGGGTATCCTCACGCGTCATAAGTGCCCACAGGATCAGCCAGGATACCTCGCTGGACTTGCCGATGCCGTGCCCGGATGCAGTGGCGTCCTGAATGGGCNCAGTGGCGTCTGAATGGGCGTATGCGGGTCAGCGCGCAGCTTCTCGCCGACAAGGGTTAGCTGTTCACGCTGCCACTCATCAGGCCCATCCTCATCGACTAGTGACGTGCCGGGCGTGTTCCAAGGGAATGCCCACAGGACGAAGCCTAGCGGATCGTGGGAGAAGCGCCCCAAGTCGGCGACCACTTCCCGGCGTATCTCCGATGGCGTCACAGGGCTTCTCCAAACTCGAATGTGGGAGCGGGTGTGGGATCGCTCGCAAATCGGTCGTGTTGGCTGAACAGGAATGCTTTGTCTTTCAACGATTTACGGTCCCACGGCAGTACTAGGTTCTATGCCTGCCTTAGGAGCAGCTTCGATAATACGCACCGCTGGGGGCAAGGCACCGGCTGCGCGGCTGCGCGCCGCTTGAAGCAGCGCAGCGATCGATTCATTGTCGCTGATCTCGATCCCGACATCCTGTCGTGGCCGCCCCCAGCCTCGCGACAAGATTGCTTCCGCTGCACTACAGCGCACCGCTTCACTGTCGGCGGTGAGCAACGAAACCAACGTGCTCAAAGCGCTTCCTGTCTGGGCTCGGGCGAGATCTGTGAGGCTTTTGCCATCGACCGTCGTTGCTGGCCGTCCACCTCTATTGCCGGATTGGCCGGGAGCCCACCGTCCCATCTCTACTGTCCCTTCGACTGGTGCCCGCCCTGATAATGTCGTGAGAACAGGCGTTGAATCGCGATCGTCTTTGCGCCGGTTCGAGAGGCGCTCCAAGGCTCTCGGAAACCCCACTCTGCCTATGCCACTCCAGTTCACCCCACCACCACCACCCCACTCTATAAGGGAGTGGGGTGGGGTAGTGTTTTGAGGGGGTCGCGCGCCCCACTATCCCCACTTATCCCACCCCACTTTTCAAGGCGGGAAGGGTGGTCGGATCAACCCAATCGCCCACGATCAGGAAGGGCTTGTCACGCCCCTTATCGGTGCGCCGCTTATCCACGACGAACGAGCCGGTATGCTTCCACGATCGCAGCAGCGACTTGATGCGAGCCTTGCCGGTGACAGGATCGATCTTCAGGACCTTGGCCACCGCAAACCCAGCCCAATCGCTGGCCGTCGATGCATCGCCCCATTCGCCGGCAGCGATCTCCAATTGCACGTTGTAGAGGTCGCGAGTGTCGAGGCCGTCGAACGGATCGGGTGGCGTCCAGACTGTAGCCGCGCCCACGTTATCGCCGGGTTCAAGGTTCGTGCCGTTACCCAAGTCGACCGACGACTTGCGGAACCACCATGCATTTTCAGGCGGGGCGCGATTCGGTTTGTCGTCATCGACGCGCACAAGCCGGCGCTGCTCTGCCTTGTCGGTGATCCCAAACCGCTCGGCTTCCTCGCCGTTCAGCGGGTTAAGGGTGAGGGTGGAACGTGCCGCGTTGATAAGCGCACTCGCACCGCGGCTGTCCTCTGCTCGCACCTCGCGGCCGCCCATCTTCTTCGTGTGGTGCACCAGCATGATGGCGCATCCGGTTTCGGACGCCAGGCGCTTCCATCGCTTTGCAACGCGATCGATCAGGCTGTTGTCGTTCTCTCCGATCGAGTGGCTTGAGACGAACGGATCAACGATCAACACCGATATGCCGCGCGCCTCGATCTCTGTCTTGATCGCCTCGAATACCGGCTCGATGAGCTGGAACCCGTCCGCGCCTTCAATGGCCGTGCAAAGGCCCATCTCTAGCCCGCTGTCGACAAACAGCCGATTACCGCAATCGTCGGCACCGACCTTATGCTGGATTGCGCAGGCGGTCATCTGGCGGGTTAGCTCGTCACGATCGTCTTCGAGGTTCCAGAGCCAAGCGCCTTGCGGGCCTTCGTGCACCGGCTTGTCCAGCAGTTCCAACCCGCTGGCAATGCTCATGGCGATGGCAGAGGTGAGCATCGACTTACCGACGCCCCCCGGCGCGATAACTGCTGTCACTTCGCCCCGCAGGAGCCAGAAACCTAGCAGCCAGCGCCGCTTGGGGATGTTGGCAGGATCAGGCCACGCAAAGGGGGTTGCTGCGATCTCTGGACCATCCTTGCGCGACGATCCGCTAGTGCCGTGCGCCTCCCTGCCGTCGAAGGCAGTGTGCACCGCGCCTGGCCCCTCCTGCGCCTCCGTGTCGTCCGCGTCGAAGTTGCGCCACTTTGGTCGCCATCCTTCGCCGTCGCCGCCGATATAGGGCGCGACGTCGCGCAGATCCGCCGCCTCTTGCTCGATGCGGTCCCAATCATCCGAGGCCATTGTCGCCCTCGATCCATTCGGCATGGGTGGCCGTAATCAGCAGTCGGCGGCAAAGACGTGCCACCTCGTCCAGCATTTCGATCGGCGCGCCCGCGTAGATATATTCGTTTGCGCAATCGACAATCATCCACAGCAGAGTCAGCGCCTTGCCGCTCTGCGCGCTCATGGCTCGGTGCGCAGCGACTTCGCGGGCGGCATGGATGCGCCGGCGCAAGGTCAGTTCACCATCAGGCATCGGCCCCATCAGCATCGTGATGGGATCCAAGAGTGTCGCGCTGGCGGTTGTGAAGTTGGCGGGGGCGTTCATTGTGCCTCCCCGAACATGAGTGACGAGACGAGCGCGGCCCACATCGGCCGGACCCCCAACCGAGTAAGATATTGGAGCCGGGCCTGGATGGTGCTATCTACGTCGATGTTGCCTGCCAGAGCACATTCGACGCCTTCGCCCTTATGGGCGGGGGCGTTTCGCTTCCAGGTCATGCCGCGCGCCCTTCTGTCCAGAGATACAGAGCCGGCGGCGCGGTGGTGACCGTGCCCATGCACTGACCCATCTCGTGCATAGCAAGGTTCATGTCGTGAAGCGTGCGGGCTTCCGCATTGGCTTCGTCGAGGTCCGGTGAAGTGAACACCTGCTTGTCGTTATGGAACACCGCGAAGCCGCCTGGAACGGGGCGGGTGCTCATTGTGCGAGCCGCGTTCATGCGGCACCTGCCGACGTAAGCCGGATGATCGATTCCCCGGTGATCATCGAACGGCGGCCAATCTTGACCAAAGTCAGTTTGTTCTCTCGGACCAGTTCATAAAGCTTAGAACGACCAATGCCGCCAAGCAACACGCGGCTCTGCTCGATTGGATTCAGTGGGTTGATCATTTGTACGCCTCCGCAACGGACTGTGCGGTGACGGTTTTCGTTGTCCGACCGGGATCTTACACGGAGTAGGAATCTAGAAATCCTACCCCTCGCTATTCCTGTTGGCGTTCAATCTTCCCGCTCAGGTCGTCGTAAAGTGCTTCCCATGATTCACGGCCGTCGACCTTCTCGCTCAGGTCATCGTGGAGCGCCTGCCATTGCTCGATCAGGTCAGGCCTGCTTGATAGGTGGTCCCGTATCAGGTGCTCTACTTCCTTGGGTCGTTTCTTGAATAGATCGTATAAGGTGGCGGACGCCAACGCATCAGAAGGGTCGACACGTTCGCTCAAGAACTGCGCAGCTAGCTGCGCAGCACGCTCAATTTTTGGAGCTTCTGAAAGCGAGCGAAAATTACCCATAACTCGCAGCCCCCATGCTTTGATGTCTTCGGTGGGTATTTTTGCGATAGTCGTTGGCGTAATCTTATTTAAAGCAAGCTTCTCTGCCATCAGCGCGCACTCTGCGTTAAGCGTAGGCGGATACTCTATGCCCAGCCTTGTGCAGATATTCGCTGCATAACCTAGATGGGCCGTCGACCAGTTCGCTCGCCAACGCTGAACAAGTGTCGCTGCTCGTGTCGCTGCATCAATGTTGGCTCCAAGGATTTCCATCTCGGCTAAGACCCGCTCATATATCGAACGGGCCTCTATTTCCTTGTGCCGCTTTGCGATGGCGGCGCTCTGCTCAGGCGTCATCGTTAGGCTTGCTCTGTGACGTTACAAACGTTCCCCACGCATCCATCAGCGCCCGACGCATGTCTCGCAAATCGGAGCGCAGATAGGCTTGCTCCGTTTTAGATCCGACCGCGTGCGCCAATGCCATCTCGGCCACCATTGCCGGTACGGTCGGCATCTTCTCGGCGGCCCAATCGCGGAACGCACTGCGGAAGCCGTGAACGGTTGCGGTCTCGCCGGCGTCACGGAGCACCTTCGAGAGGGTCATGTCCGAAAGGGGGCGGCCAGGCCGCGCGCTCGCGAAGATCAGCTCCATTTCGCCAGACAACGCCTTCGCCTTCGCGAGCACCGCCACAGCAGCGTCGTTCAGCGTGACGACATGCTGCACACGTGCCTTCATGATCGTCGCCGGCCGCGTCCACGTCCGGCCTTTTTCGTCGATCTGTTCCCATGTCGCGTTGCGGACTTCACCTGATCGCGCCGCGGTCAAGATCGTGAAGAGCAGCGCCAGCCGCCCGGCGGTATCTTCTTTGGTCTGCTGTGCGGTGACGAAGGCAGGCACGGCAGAGAACGGCATGGCGGCATAGTTTCCGCCGCGTGGCTGCGTCGCCAGCCCGCCTTTCAGTTCGGCCGGGGTAGGCGGGGGATCATTGCGCCATCCTCGCGCTTTGGCAAAGCTGAGCACTTGGAGGATGCGCAGACGCAGCTTGCGGGCTAGCTCTGGCTTCGTTGTCCAGATCGGCGCCAGAACGGAAATGACTTGCTCGGCACCGATGCGATCGACCCGTTCAGCACCAAGCTTAGGAACTGCATATGTGTCGAGCGATGCCTTGAATATCTGCCCATTCTTTGCAGCCCAGCCTTTGGACAGCTCGGTATGCGCTGCCGTGGCGGCTTCGGCGAACGTCGGGATGCGCTTCTTCTTTTCGTCGCGTGCCGCGCGGGCGTTCTCTCCATCCCGCGCGAGCCGACGTAGCGTTAACGCCTTGTCACGTGCTTTGCTCAAGGTGACGAGGGGGTAGCCACCCAGCCCGATATCCTCGCGCTTGCCCTGGTGCTGCACCCGCAAGACCCACGACTTGGCGCCGGTCGGTTTGACGCGTAAATAGAGCCCGCCGCCATCGCCGTGCACGCCGGGCTTGGCGTTCTTGACCTTCAGTTCAGACAGCTTGGTCATTAGCGTAGGTTCCCACATTAGAACCCACAAAATGACGCGGATTGTGGCGCACGTCAATGCACAGTTGCGCACAGCGCATTTAGCTAAGTGGCGGTTTTTAGGGCTAAAGTCGCACAGCTACACATACGGGCGCACAGGATTTCGAGTCCTCTTCTGGGCACCATTTTCCGGCTTGAGGGCGATTGGCCTCGTTGGCCAAAACGCCCGCTAGTTCAGCACTCGAAAACACGGGCAATGCATCCAGCAAGGTCGCCTTATAGATGGCGCTGGTCTATCCGTGCGCGGATGCGGTCATCATCTCCCCGGGCCTGTGCCCAAGTTACAGCGTAGTGTTAGGTGCCTGGGGTGGCTAAATCACGCATGCGACCTGACGATTGCCTGGCTCAAGGCCGATGCCTCTATTTGGAAAAGCGCCTTCCAGAAGGTGGTGCCGCTTAGGTGACTCGAACACCTGACCCCATCATTACGAAATCCTTTCAGGCAACTTGCAAAATCGAGCGATATCAACATGCTGTATGCAATTACGGCTGGGTGACATCAGCAGACCCAAAGATGGCCCAAATTCGCGAGAGTCGCGATTTGGAGTTCTCCCTAGTGAAAGCTCTTTGGCTAGGACCGCTGCCAAACATCGACCCGTGCCATACCCGTACGCAACCTTAAAGAGGCATGACAACCCGGTCGCTGAACGAGCCGCGCTATGGTGCCTCCGCAAGGTCAGGTGAATAGGATCGCGTTAAGGGGAGTAGCGTCCGGTAGCGTGGTTCAAACCGCTCATAGTGGGTGTAGATGAGTTCGATGAGCGCTTCACCATCGATCAGTCTCAGGTTGGGCTTCGTTCGCTCAAACGTCCGGGCATCGGCGCTGTAATTGCCCAGTGTTACAAACAGGCCGTGCTCTCCACGTTCGATGGCACCATGCAATTGCTGTACCTCTGGGCGGCCGATTGTTGCCAGCACTTGCTTGCACTGTACCTTAATGATTGGTGGCTCAAAGCCGAGTTCGTCTCGATGGGCAATGATATCCACTCCGCCGTCACCAGACGCTTGCGTGACGCGCGCATGGTAACCCATGCACCGGAGTAGGTGGGCTATGAAATGCTCGAACTGGGTCGCGGTCTGTGCGAATTTCAAGCGCTTGATGATGAAGTCGCCGGTAGCCTCTTGCGCTTGTTCCACGGCAGGTGCTGCGCTCACGTCGTCGATATCACCAGGCTCTAAAGCCTTACCTTCAAGCGCAGCGAGGAACTCTTCCCCATTGATGTTCACGCGAAACAAAGAGATGGCTGAGCCGATTTCATTCAGTGCAGGTTGGGAGAACTCCGCACGAGGGATCGCCTGTTGCCAATTCACCGCACGGACGTGCGCACAGCTTCCCGGCAAACCTGGTCCAAAACGGTAACTGCCGGAAACGATCCCGATGTTAACGGTACGGTCCACCTTCGAAGGGTAGACGATCACATCTCCGACCTTGATCTCGTTGATGAACCTGAAGAGCACGCCCGCCGACACGGCAACGTTACCCAGCTTCGCTTGCGGATAGGCACCCGAGTAGGCCGCTTTGAAGGCATCTCGGCTCGGCCGAACTCGACTGAGGTCGCCAATTTCTGCCCAACCGAGTGCAACGTAGCCCTCGTCCAGTGGTGCTCTGCCATGAGCCAGCGCCATGTGAATGCCCCACATCGCATTGTCTGTCGTTACGTTACTCATCAAGCCCTGCGCCCGGTCAAATGCGCCCGTTGGGGTATGTTCAAACCTGAAAGCTTAAGCGCTCCACTCATTTAGCCTTCGCGCCATACTTGATTTCAGCATGCACCAGACGATGGCAATTTGCGCAAAGACACTGTAGATCTTCTAGCCGCGTGACGTGGTTCTCAGCCATTCTAGCCACCATTGTAGCTGCATGGTGAACTTCAATTATGGCATTTCCGAGTTGAACACCGTAGACATCAGAGGGAACTATATTGCACTTCTCGCAAAACAGGTTACCATGTTCCTTGGTAAATACCATTTTCTTTTTTGCCGCTAAACCTCGGGCCCTTTCTTTCGCCAAATGCTGTTTTAGTATAACAGAACCTTCTCGGAACTCCTCGTCTAATGGGATTAGATTTTCCTTACGATGCTTTTTACCTACCTTCGCCCAATACCTAACCACTGGACTACCCCACCAATTTGGTGCGGACTCGTAATCCAACTTTAGCAAGTCATCTTGTTTGGCGATCTTGCTGAGTACGCGCGCGACGTGCGTAAAGACCGTTTGATGCTGGCCGGCACCTCTACCACCTGCACCGTATAGGGCTTCAAGCTGCTGCCATTCGTCCGGCCACGCCCTTCGATATTCGACGATAAGGTCAGCGGTTGAGAACGCTCCTGACGGCAGGTCATGCAACGTTTGAAGCAGCCGCTGTTTGGCCTCGGTCTTCGTCATATGCCCCCGAACTAATGGCATGGTTTATCACTCAAGGTGAGATCGCCGGTGAGCCCACGTCAGTCAACCTTAATGCAAATTATCAACTGACATACCCGTTTCCCGGGCCGAACGCTGAGGGGCAGGCACGCACTTGTGTGCGGGACCCGCAAACGCGCCATGACCGCCTGACCACGCATTCAATGATCGCTTCGTACCGGCACCCTCCGCCAGATCTTAGCTGACGACGGTATGGCAATGACAATGCTGGATCCAACCACGAGACAGCAGCGACCTACCGCGCTTCGGGGGGCGATCGACGTGCTGAAAGCCTCGCTCTCCCTAGCTCTGACCTGTCTCCGCTGACGGTGGCTACACTGGCGGCAAGCTCAGGCAGGCCATCAAGGACCAGGACAACTGCCATCGTGATCATCAAGCCGTTCAACGCTACTGACGGCTCGTTCTCCTTTCATGCACATAGTTGGTCAAACGTCCCTTAGCGTGGTTCGGGCGATGCAGGTGACTGGCCAAGGAGTGAAAAAGTTAGATTGCACTCCCGATTACGCAAGTGCACATCACCTCCATTCGATTGATCAACCGTCGAAGCGCAAGGTACTGCGACGTTAAAAAGCGTCAGAGATCGGTTCAAGAAGCGCAGCTGATCCTTTGACGTAGGGGAGTGCGCGAATAGGGCAGGACTAGAGTGCTGCATCGGCGACGATCTCTAACAAAGACGATCTCTAACAAAAGGGCTTCTGAGAGATAGGCAAGTTGATTGAAGCTCTCGAAAACGTAGAAGAAGATTTGGACAGCAGGGAGTGCTACGCCAAACCGAGAAACAATTGCAGGATCGTTAATCATAAGGCATTAGAGCCCAATCTACAAACTAACAACGAGGCCTGCGATGAGAAACTTGGCAGTACGAAGCAGAACCCTGATCATTGCAACAATGTCAATCTTCATCCTATTTGCAGTCGATCCGTCACTAGCCCAGCCTGCCGAGACGGTGCACAGCTGCTTTGGCGTTTCATCCAACGCAGAAGTCGCTTGGGTGATAAAAGACGGAAAAGTGGGCCGCTGTAAATTTGACCAATTTTTAGACCGGCCAAAATGCGAGTACGAGCAGTAACAGTACTGGATCTCCCTTAGTGCCTATTATGTTGTATGTGGGGCGCCATTATCACTCCAGGTGCTCTAAACAGGACCGCACCGTCCGCACCGATCATAGTTCGGATCATTGCGACTCGCGTCGGTCCATCCGGCCAAGATCATCTTCTGCCTCCTATACTTATCTGGGTGTGTCGCAGTATCTTCTTCATCACCGTACTCGGCGACGGCAATGGCTGACGAGCCTATTGGACATTGCAACCTATTCAAGGCAAATCCACTCCAGTAGTCTGCATTGAGTTCCTTAACATGAGGCATGGCATCGAAGCCAGCTATAAAGTGCCCAACTTCGTGTGCAATGACCTGAATTGCCGCCCAGTCACTTCCAGCGTCGGTGTTGCACGACACTAGAAAGTCTGTATCCGCGATTAATATCCGCCGACCTCCTGCCGTTGTTGCATATGCATTCCCTTCTCGATTGTTTGTTATATAAACATCCACGCTTGCTTGAATGCCTATTGCTCTCTCAATGCTCGCTATGACTTGTGGGATACCGGAGCGGTCGGTGTGGCCTGCTCGCCTAGCGTAAATCGTTCTATCAACTTGACGCTCGGACCATCCCCGAACTGCTGAAAAACAGCAAAAGGGTAAACCCGCTTGGGCAACTGAAACCTCAGGCGCAACTACCGTCGACGCTGCGATACCGAGCAGCACTTGGCGCCGGCTGGTCACTGCCGAGCCCTGTAGGCCGGAGGATTGCTGGGGATACGGATGGCTACGGTGCGATCCACATCGTCAATATCCAAGTCCTCAATAGGTTCGTCAGAGATGTCTTTGCTGCTTGCTGAGGGGCGTGGACTAGAAGCAGGTGCTTGATCAGACCCTTGACTGGCTGTACATAGTTGAACTATCTGAAAATAATAATTATTCACAAGTGAAGCCTGTTGAGCATACCAACTATTAAGTTGCTGCTGCCACCATACGGTACATTGCCAATTATTATAGCACCTACTAGGTATACCTCGGTAAAGCTCAAAATTTGCAGAGTTATTCACCTGCTGGACATACTGCTGAAGCTGAGCTTGTGCATTGCCACACGTGACGTTTTGCGCCAGCCCCGCCGTAGGATATAAAGCAACAAATCCGGCAAATAGAAATTTTAGCCTCATCACAACAATCCTAAATATATAGTGATGTCTAGCAACTGCTTTTTGCACCAGATAATGTGGTACAACATCTTGTTCGCGCCCCACTTATGACATCACGACAGGCGGGCAATCTCCTTCCAAGATCTGCAATTTGAGATGAGACCTGTTGTTTAAATTGTGGATGTCGCCTGAAAACGTCTTGCGCCATAGTAGCGTACCTTTGAAGTAAGGAGTAGGCAGTAGCGAAATCTTGTCGCTCTATGGCCTTGTAGGCGTCAGCGTATACCTTGTCTCGTTCTAGCAGAACCTGTGGAGTTTGGGCCATCACGGAAAACGCAACCGACATGATTATTGGAACGATGACTGATTTAGCCGGGCGGCTTAGCCGGAATTTGGACATTGAAGGTGCTTTCATCCTCAGCTGGTCTGGCCGACTCATAGCTCACCCCTTTTGCAAGCGAAACAACAATAAGTATGCATCCAAATAGCGAGAAGAATATCCCAGGAGCAGAGCTTTGTAACTTGATTGAAAAATGGGGCGTGGCAGTTTCAAAGCTTGACTCCCCAGAGCTAACTTTCGTAGCTTTAGAGGCGCTTATATCTTGGCCCTGCAACTTTTCAAGCTTGAACAATAAAAATCCCAGATAGGAAATAAAGGCGCCACAAAGCAATACGATCACCTTATAAGCGATCAGCATTAGGTAGATATATATTAACGAGTCCATAGAACCCTCGCTGTTTAACGTCATCGTGATCGTTGGTGGCGGTTGACTCTTACCATGAAACATCTTCGACTTCGATCTGAAATTTGTCGACACTAGAGCCCAACGACCCATGTGCAACGCTCGCCAGCATTAACAATCACGCTTAAATGTCAAGCATTAGGCTTCTCGAGTATTTGATCTAATATGATCATTGACGTGACCCCCGTCTTTTCCTCCATTTGGAGCTAGAGTCCGACGCCGAAGAAGGGACGGACAGATGAAGCGGAAGTTGTTTTCGAAAGAACAGATCGTCGGTATTTTAAAGGAAGGCGAAGCAGGCACGCTTTACGACCAAAACAATTCATGACATCAATCAACTGGCATTTACGGCGACTCGGAAAAATGTTGCACCGTCATAATCGCGCGTTCCAGCGCTCATTCTGCTGTTTGGTACCTGCCTGTTCACTTGGGCTTGGCCCGTTCTTCGTGATTTGATGGTTTAAACTAGTGTAGATTTGCGAGCAATCGCGCGGTGGTGAACTCGGGGGAGGAGAATGCCAATGCTGACGAAAGCGAACCCTGTTCCCAATACGGTCAACAGGCTTTTCGTCTTGCAGGCGGGCGCCGGGCGCCCACTTAAATTGAGCTTGGCAGCATTCCAATGCATTGCCGGCGTGGGCGTCATCTTTACCGCGTCGGGCTGCACGACAAGTCGTTTCACGCAGGCCGCGGGCGAACTCGGCACCCTGACGAAGAGCGCCGCCGAGCAACAGAACCAGCGCCTCTCGGCGGTCGCGGCGGACGAAAAGGAACGGTATCACCAAGGTCTCGCGGACACGAAGGCCAACCTGAAGATCGCTGATTGCGCACAGACGCTGGCAGGCGGCACTCCGGACACCAGCGAGCCCCGCGCCAAGCCATTTAAGCGCTGCCGGATCGTCGAGCGCCGCGGGCCCTCAGATTTTGCGGAACTAGTCCCCGACACGCGGTTCGAGAATATCTCGGCGCTGAACGCTGCTCTGGTAGGATATGCCGAGGGACTTGTGCAGCTTGCCGCGAACGCGTCCAAGGACAGCCAGGCCTTCACCGGCTCGGTAAACAAGCTCGCCTCTTCGCTCGGAGGGCTTGAAGGGGCAGTTCGGAAAGTAAGCGGTGCCGAGGATTCCGGCGCGACCGCAAAGCTCACAGCCATCGGATCGCTCGTGGCGAAGGCTGGCAACATGTACTTCGCTGCGAACCGGCAAGTAGTTCTCAAGCAGCTTATCATTGAGGGTGACCCACTCGTCCAACGTGCCGTCGCCATCCTGGGAGACGCAGATTCTCAACTGGACCTCTACGATCGGGTTCCGCTTTACAGTTCGGTCATCGACGCCCAGCGGATGGCCGACGAAGCGCGCGCTGCAGGCAACCCTGCTGCGATCCGGGCAACGCAAGACAAGCTGTTCGCCGCGGTCGAGAAGTTCAACGGGTACCGCGTCGATCGATCGCGCTTTGCTGCCATCAGCGCCGCGCATTCCAAGCTGGTCGAGGCAGCACGGTCCGGTGCGACCGTCGCAGAACTCCAGCAGGCGATCATCGCCGTTCTCGATCTCGCCAGCACGATCGGCGAGACAAGGAAGGCGCTCGAAGCGGAGACGAAATAATGGCCATTCAGATCAAGGACCTGCCCGTCTACAAAGCTTCACGCGATGGCCTGGTCGGCGCGCTTTCACTCGCGGAACGGGCATTCACCGATGCCGACTTTTCCTACGATCCACAGTCGGACTATCGACGCGCACTCTCCGTCATTGACGCGACACTTTTGCAATTGCGCGCGCTCGCCGTTGGCATGCTGAAGTCGATCGACGAGGCGATCGCCAAGGATACGCTTGTAGCCGACCTCACGAAGAGTGCTCAGAAAGCAAAGAGGGAAGCCGACCGCCTCAATCAGACGGCGCACAAGATCGAGGAAATCGCTGGCATCGTCGGCAACATTACCGACGTTGTCGCCGCAATCGGCAAGCTGCCGTTCCTCTGATTGCGCGTGACGCTGCGCGACACGCTATGAGGTGACCGATGACTAAAGGCTCGGATGGCGATTTCGCGCTTTGCCTGTCGGGCGGTAGCCGTCGTGCGACCCTTTTCCATCTTGGTCTCGTCCGCGCCCTCCGGGCCTCTCGGATCGCGCCGCTCCCTTGTCCGAAACCGGCCATTCTGCCATTAGACCAGATCCTGCCCTTCGGAAACCCGGCCAAGCTAACGTGGAATGGCGGGTTCTAACAAAAGCCGCGGTTCGACATGTCGCGTGCAAACGTCGAAAATGTCCCAAATGTAGCCAAATGGAAGGGCATGATAGTTTGAACGTCGCCCGGCTACTTGTGGTGTCCTTCCCCAATTCTTGTGTAAATAAGGTTCTGAAAAAATAATAAAAGCAAGATCCCGCACTCGAACGCCATTAGGCGTCCAAGTGCGGGGGTAGTTTCAATCAAGCCCAGCCGACGGCCATCTTTGCGGCGCCGGCTTCGACGGCCTTCATCAAGGTATCGTTGGCGAGGTGGCTGTAGCGCATGGTCGACTGATGGTCGGCATGGCCCAGGATGCGACCGACAGCGAACAGGTCGATGCCGGCATTGATCATGAACGATGCTGCCGAGTGACGCAGATCATGAATGTGCAGGTCTGGCAGGCCTGCGGCTTCACGTGCCGTCGTCCAGGCACGCTTGATGTCACCATAGGGCTTGCGTGTGTCGGGATTGGGCAACAGCCACGGGCAGCCATCGAAGCGTCGAAGCTGATCGATGATATCGAGCGCCGGCTGTGAAAGCGGAACGTGCCGCGACTTGCCGGTCTTCGAGGTCGGAATGAACCAGACTTTCCGGTCCCGGTCGATGTGCTGCCACTGCGCCTTCAGCAACTCATTCTTCCGTGCACCTGTGTACAGCAACAATCCGACGATGTTGCGCAGCTGGGGATTGGATGAGACAGTCACTGCCTTGAGCAACTCCGTCGCCTCGGCAGAAGAGAGGAATCGCTCCCTCGCATTGGAGAACTTGGGCCGCGGGATGCCGCGGACAGGGTTGACCTTTACCCCCGGAGTTGCCCACTTCAGCGCCAGCTCAAATGAACGATTAAACACGATCCGGATTTTCTCGACCGTGGCTGGCGCAAGGCCGGCGTCGCGCTTCTCGGCAAGCCACTTGGCGACGTCCTGCGCGGTGATCTCATCGAGATGCAGCTTGCCCCAGCGGGGACGAAGATGGACGCGAAGGACAGACTCCGTATTGCCGGGAGTCTTCTGATAGGTCTTGACGTAGGCGAGGTGCTGATCGGCAAGCGTGTCGTACGTGGGCACCGCCCGCTTTTCAGCCTTCTGCGCGGCTGGATCACCGCCCAGCACGACCTTGGAGCGCAGACGCTTGGCGACCTTCTGAGCTTCGGCGAACGAGATATCGCCATAGGTGCCGATCTTGTGCTGCTTCTGCCGGCCATGCTCATCAAAGTAGCGCAGTGTGTAAGTCTTGCTGCCGCTGGCACGGACTTCGAGCACGAAGCCGGTTGTAGCGGTATCCCAGTAATCAGTTCGCCGCTTTCCTGGCTGACACGTGGCGGTCAGGCAAGAGGCAGCATTGAGCGCCATTTTTGCCATGTAAATACTCCGATTGAATAAATTGATCTGATGTAAAGTAGCGAAAACTTCGCCAGAGGCACGGTGAGCGGGCCATCGCCGTCGGCAAGGGAAGGAGGCCTTTCCGTTCCCGCCGGTGCTGAGCAGCCGTCTCTGCGGCCCTTTTTGCCAGCACCAAAGGCGAGCTTCGCACCGAAGGCATCTGGCCGGGGCAGTGAGGGGAGGGGGGCAGCAGTCTCGCGAACTTTGCGGGCCGGTCGGTAGATGACCCACCAAAAAGTTTAGAAAACTGCTGCCCCGCCCCCCTTAGCGAGCTGCCTGCTAGTAGCTTAGCGGCAGAGATGGATCTTCAATTAGAAGACCTCATCCTTCTGGTCATAAGGAAGCCCATCAACCAATTGCTGCGGAACTGATGGATTTTTGACATCCTTTTTGCCCGGCGACCAAGCGGAGGAGCCTGAGCCTACCAGCACCACCGGCCACATCTGTTGACCATTACGCCTCCGCGATTCGCCATAAACCTGACGCAGGACTACGGCACACTGCTTCGCCTCCGAATTGCTGGGTTGCTTTATACCGAGAAGACGCAACATCCCGCTGGCGGTCACCCATTCGGGCTGCTGCCGCAAAGCTGGGTTTCCCTCGATAGCTGCCAGTACCAGCTCAGCAATGGCGCTGACGGAACGATGACGAGCATTCCAGCTTTCCAGCATGGCCTCCTCATCCATCGTCAGCCACCAACTGTCGCCCTCTTCCAGCCGCTCTGCAAGTTGAGCGAAGAGCTGCTGCATGTCGATCTCGTGCTGGTAATCCAGGCTCGTCACCGCAACCGTCCACCAACGAGTGTTGCCAGTATCGTCGATCAAGAAGGCGATATCGTTGACCGTCGCCGCGAAGACGGTCCGGCGTGGGTAGACCGATTCCTTGCGTTCGTACGGGCGGCGGACCTTATCGACGTCAGCGGTCACGAAGCTTTTCAGCTGTGGCAGCTCTCTGCGAAGAGTGCCTTCAAGTTCACCCAGTTCGACGATCCAATTGTTAACAGCGCCAAGGAGCGAGTCCTTATTCGACCAATCCATGTGGTGGTCCAGTCGGACAAATTCTGATCGTAGCTGGCGGTTGGAGATCAACCGACCGATCCACGTAGTTTTGCCGATGCCCTGAGGCCCCTGGAGGACCAGTACGCCCCGCGCCTTGAATTCAGATGGCTTAAGTGCTGCTGAAACTGCACTAAGCAACCATTTGGTCAGAATTGTACGCTTCAAGTCAGAAGGGTAATCTTGAGCTGTCGTCACAGTTGCCAAGAAGTGTTCGAGACGGTCCTGGTTATCCCATGGGCGGCTATTTATCCAATCTGCAGCCGGATTGAACGCGTTCTGGTCAGCGATCGCTTGAATAAAGTCATCGACGTGAGCCGTCGACAGCCCATGCTTGGCAGCTAGACTCTTGATGCGGGCCATCTGCACGTTGGCGCTGTTGTCAGTTGTACCTGACTGCGCAGGTATAGTGATAACAATGTCCTTCTTGATCATGTTATAACGGACAGAAATACCCTCATGTTCCAGCATGTGCTCAAGATTGCTGATGGTAGTAGGTATCCTTGATGAACCGGGAGTCGGCCCATCCGGCCATCCTGAAATTGGTGCTGAGCGAACGGCTGAGCTTGAAGTCTTATCGTTATTGTCACTTAAATTCATATTTGCCTCACGGTACGGCTGTCCCAAGAAGAACAGCCGATCGATGAGCAGGCGCCTGGAAATTCAAAGCGCCGTGCTCAATTGCGGCCTGACAATTGCCAGACTGCGACGGAAGCCTGAGGCAAGCACCGCCAAGACAAGACGAATATCGACGTGAGAAAGGTTGTGCCTTCCGCGCGCAAGCGACATCGCCTCTCGAGGAGGTGGAGTGTCTCAGGGAGCCCGCTCATGCGGAAGGCTACAGCCGGTTGTACCGACTGGCAGGACTCAGATATTTCGAGTGCCAGGAAATTCAAGACCGACTTTGTGCCTCCCGGTTGATTTTCATGGATGAGGCCAGCAACCTTTGGCTAGCCGGCGGATAGATGAGGTGAGGCTTCAACCGAACAATGGTCGCGACAGAGAGCGCTATTACGGCCGCTGCTACAATGCAGGCGAGCGGATGGTGTAATACCAGGCAGAATAGACCTGCGGTGGCAGCTAGGCCAATTGTCCGACGAGGATACGTGATTGCCGCCATCAACATTAGCGCAAGCACAACGATGATAAGCATTGCCGTAAGTGCCTGAACAACTGCTAGGATTAGGAGCATAGTAATGTAGATGAAGACAGGTTTCATGGTGTGTTCTCCAATCAGGCCGCGTACTGGCGGCAGTAGGCGCGGAGTTCGGGCAACATGCCGTCTGCGTCTGCCACAAGCAGGAACAGGGCGAAGGTCGAGCCAAAAGTCAGCATGATCTCGAACCAGCCGCCGCGATCAGCGAGCATGTCGAAATGCGGTTCGAAGCCCGGCTGGCCAAACCGGATACCATCGTAAGGCTCCACCAGCGGCGAGAAGCCGATCTCCCGGATGATGTCTTCTTCGCTGTCACCCGGCTCGATGATCAGGAACTCGGTCCAGTCAGTCAGGTCATCCTTGCCGGTTGAGAGACCGGCGATACGGTTGCGTAGGAGCGCCATTAGACGCGGCTCGAGATCGAGCGTCAGTGCGTGCGCCATGGTGGCGCGATCGTGCAGCAGCAGCATGGAAGATGTCCTTTTCGGGCATGAAAAAAGCGCCCGAGGCTGATGCCTGGACGCTGCGTGCAAGTGGGTTGAGGGGAAGGTCGATTAGGCGGTCATCGGCTGGTTCCTGAACATCGAGATGAGGACGGGATCGATGCCGGGAAGGTCAGGCGCGTAGAGGACGTGCCCGAAGCCATCGTCAGAGACGACAAGGACAGCCTCTATCCAGCCGCCATGATCCTCGATCCATTCCCAAGGCGGCTGGTCACTGGTTTGATCAAAGGGGAAGCCGGTTGCGATTTCGACATCGCTGTGGGCATCGCCTGGCTGGATGATATGGATTTGCGCTACTTCGCCAAGGTCGAGGTCTTCGTCGAGGTCCTCGGTCAGCTGTGCTACTCGGGCGGTGATCAAGGCTACAAGATGAGGGTCGAGGTCCGGATCAGCTAACGCGGCTTCAATGGCAGCTTGGTCTGTGAGGGTGAGCATGTGATCACTCCATGGCTGGAATCAAAAAAGGCCCCGGCGAACGTGTCGCAGGGGCCTGTGGCGGATCGAAAGTGTTGGTTTTCCGAGACGAGCACTTTGAGAGGTGCCCGGTCGGAGCTTGCTTTGGCGACTAAGGCGGACTCGCCCTAGCCGGTGTCGTTGCCAAGTTTGTCATACCATCATCGGAAAAACTGGAGTCCGCGCCAGGGCGGTCCCGAATTGTCCTGGATAGGTGTCGAGCAGCAGCTTCTCGTACTTCCAGCTGATGTTGTTCCACCGCCAGCCGGCGAAACCCAAGATGATGGCACTAAGCAGAGGAACAAAGGGGAGCAAGAGCACGCCGGCACCCAGTGGACCAAACACCATCCACTTGTCCTCCTGGCTCCAGCGCTTGCGTGCTTCGGTGGTTAGCAGCGCCTGTAGTTGGCGATGCTTCATACCGGCCACGGGCATGGAAGGCGGCGCGGCGAAGTCAGTGTCTTCTCTCAGCCTGCGATCAGGAAGGCTGTCTAGGATCTTGTTTGTCTCGACGTTCAGAGCAGCGTGCCTCTCGGCCGTCGCCGCCGCAAGAGCTGCCTGCTTTTCAGCCTTTATGGCTGCGGCCGTTGCCTGTTGTTGTCGTTCGAGTTCAGCGCGTCTGGCAGCGACGCGGTCCTTGATGTCCATGGCGGTCCCCCAGTCAGTCGTCATCAGCAAGAAAAGCGGATAGCGCTATGGCTCCCAGGCCCAGCCCGGCAGCGCCAGCGACAGCCTTGCGACCGATGCGCCTCGCCCCATCCTCAGCCGCGATCACGTCATCGATGACACGTGCGGCCCTTGCTTCACGCTGCTGCTCGGCGACGCGGCGTTCGAACGTGATCATCAGCGTCTCGCGTTCGCTGGTCAGCAGGTAGCGCTGCTGAACCTTCTCCATGAACACCATGCGCCAACCTTCGGCAGCCATGGCGTTGACATAGGCTTCCAGCACTGAAGTCTCGATCCGGCCTTCGCCAAGCAGCACGGAACTGATCGCCCCGTCTGCCACGTCGATAATCTTGTATTCGTATCCATGGTCGTTCCCCTGTTGGTTGGTCAGCTTTTCCACCGCGCTTCGGCAAAGGCGCGGCAAGCGGTGCGGGCGGTGATGATGTTGCGGCCAGCCGACACCCGAATCGTCTGTTTAAGCTGCTGCCGGTTCCGTGGACACCGAGATAAGGTGTTTTTGGAACCGGAGGATGGAGATGCAACGACGGAAGTTCAGCCGCGAGTTCAAGCTCGAGGCGGTGAAGCTGGTGCGGGAACGCGGGGTGTCGGTGTCGCAGGCGGCGCGCGATCTGGACCTGCACGAGAACGTGCTGCGCAAGTGGGTGCGCGAACAGACGGCGGACCCGGGATCGGCGTTTCCCGGACACGGCGTGCTGAAGCCCGAGCAGCAGGANGGCGCCCAACCAGAGGTGGATCGCCGACTTCACCTACATCTGGACGGCCGAAGGGTGGCTCTACGTCGCTGTCGTCATCGACCTGTTCTCGCGCCGCGTGGTCGGCTGGTCGATGAGCGACACCATGACCGCTCAGCTCGTGACCGATGCGCTGATGATGGCGATCTGGCGACGCGGAAAACCCGACGCCCTGCTGCATCACTCGGACCAGGGCAGCCAATATACGAGCGAGCAGTTCCAACGGTTGATGGCCGACAATGGCGTCACATGCTCGATGAGCCGGTCGGGCAACGTCTGGGACAACGCGGCAATGGAGAGCTTCTTCTCGTCGATGAAGACCGAACGGATCGGCCGGAAGAAATATCGAACGCGCAATCACGCAAAGGCGGACGTGTTCGATTATATCGAGCGCTTCTACAACCCGACACGCCGGCACTCGACGCTGGGCTATCTCAGCCCCATGGACTTCGAGCGGCAAGCGCATGTAGCCTAACTTCGTGTCCACGGAACCGGCAGCAGCTCAGTTCGTTGATCGGCTCGATGGTGCGGCCTTGTCGTTTGGCTTCCTCGTAGGCGCGGGCTGTCACCAGCGACTTGCAGGCTGCCAGCAGCGCACCCTGCTCGGGCACGAACTGATATCGCGAGTAGCGGACTTCGACTGTGAAGCCGGTCGGTGTTTCGTTGACGGCAAAGGTGGCGTTCTTGTCGGGTGCTTCGGTCAGCGGACGCGAGACGTCGGCTGGATGCGTGCAGGCGGCGAGGGCCATGCCCAGCATGGGCATAGCGGCTTTGAGCATTTTCATCGGTTGTCTCCTTGATGGCCCCACGACCGGGGTGGTTAGGGCCTTGGTTCCCGGCCTCAGGCGACTGGCAAGCAAAAATGACACGTTTGGTGGACAGACGTGGGTAGGCCTCTTCGGCCAAACTCAGCTATGGATGTTGTGCAGCTTCTGGGTGCGAACGTGCGCCGTCACCGGAAGCTTGCCGGCATGTCGCAGGAGCAGTTGTCATTGGAATGCGGGATGAAGCGGAGCTACGTCAGCGATCTGGAACGCGGGACGCGCAACCCCTCCGTCCGTGCGCTCGGCCGATTGGCGGACGCCCTTGGCGTGCCCGCTCAAACGCTGTTGACGCCAAATGGAACTAGAGAAGCCTCCAAATCACTTCAATAGACCTAGCCAGTTTTAACCCTAGAGTTGATTGGTTGTTAGTCGGGTAAAAACAACAGATCGGGATGGAAGAATCCCACCTGCAGGTGGCAAACGCACTTGTTTAATTATTGTTATCCAAGCTAGGACGACCCACAAAGGCCTAGATCTCAGTCGCCCCTAATATACCCCTGTCGCTATGTCCCTGCTCTTGCATTCGTATCCATGACTATTCCCCGCTGTTGGTTCAGGCATCTCTTCCGATGTGCTTCCGTGAAAGCGCGCTACGAGGACCGGGCCGCGATGATGTTGCGGCTAGCCGAGTGTGGTCCAATGGCGCACGGTGAGACACCAGCCGGAGGTCTGATTCACCCGCGGCTAGCGCCAAGACTGAAAGGTAAGAGATTCATAGTCTGTAGCATGTTCGGCATCGCCACGGCTCATGTTGAGCGATGGACCCCAGCATCGATTTGCTGCACATGTGAATCGGCTTCGCCAGGAGCGCGGCTTTCGGGGGGCGACGGCGATGGGCCATTCCTGGATCAGACCTTTGTGAGCGGGATCGAACGGGTCGTTCGGCACACCCAACGATCACGGTTATCGATTGCCTCACAAAGTGACTTTGGCAAACTTTTCGACTGACGCACCAAGAGCTATGGAGTAAGAAGATGCAGTTTACAAAGCTTGATGAGCCCTCCTTGAGAGCTAACAAGATTTCTGAAACTGGTGCCATCTATTACGCATGCTGGGTCGACGAGAATGGAGATGAGTACGTTCAGATAGAACGTAACGTTGGCGGCGGGGGCAAGGATACGGGTTCGTTTTCGGCTGATCTGTACCGGTTATCTCACATCACGGGATCAGCCTACCCTGTGGGTTTTGATCCTTTGACCGGTCTGCCGAGAGCTACTAGCAACACTAACATGCCTGCGTTCTTGAAAGCTATCAAGAAGGACGTAGATCGTAGACGTAGCGAACTACCGACTGCAGACGAATGAACCTTTGTCAATCGAATCCGTTTTGCCATGACCACATGCCAGCCGGCCTCGAAAATCGAGAGCCGAGTTCAGTGTTTGAGGTTTCCGGGCCCCACCCACTTGCTTTCACAAGAGGTTTGATGACACTGGTAGGTTGGCAAGAGAACCGCAATTCTTTTTGTTGAGCCGCAATCGATACCTTCTGCGCTTATCATATAAGATGGCGTTTTAGGCGCATTCGCCAACTGGCTGTTTTCGATCAAACGCTTAAAAGGCTTCTATAGGGCTGAAGCATTAAGGTGGTGGAGA
>QANW01005300.1:15000-63496 GCA_003254865.1 Dryas drummondii
AAAGATCTGCTCTTCCAGGATATCTGGGGAAGGGAATAACATCTCTAATATTGTCAATGCCAGTAGCAAACATAAGCATCCTTTCAAAGCCTAAACCAAAACCACTATGTTTGACAGTCCCAAAGCGCCGCAAGTCTAGGTACCACTCGTATGGCTCAGTGGGGAGCCCCATCTCCTTAATCCTGCAATAAAAGATGCGCCCCAAAATACATACATTTGTTAGTTCAAACATTACATGTTCACCATTCAACGTATGGGAGGACAAAGCAACCACTACCAAAAATTGCTCATAAGAAAACTACAATGAAAATATGTCAGAGAAACTTACTAAAAATAACAAAAAGGAAGCAGTACATGCATATAAGAATATGATTAGGATGATCAATGAAGTAGCAAAATTCTCATACCTGCTCTGAATAACATCATATCGCTCTTCCCTTTGGCTTCCACCTACCAACTCTCCCACCTGAAATATAAGAAAAATATAAAGGTGTATACATGCAAAAGATACACAATGCTTATGTATAACAGAACTATGCGCACTGAACTCAATGACAGAAAATTTAGAAGAAAATGACCACCTTTGGTACCAGGACATCCATAGCAGCCACTGTTTTAGAATCATCATTGAGCCTCATGTAGAATGCTTTGATCCCTTTGGGGTAATTGTAAACAATAACAGGCTTCTGAAATTTCACCTCCGTCAAGTATCTGCATAAAAGCAAAACAATAAATTAGTAAGCTCAATTTAATCAGTAACCATAATAGACAAACCGAGCAGAATAATGATATGGGAGTACCTTTCATGCTCAGATGCCAAATCAATCCCCCACTCTACCTGGTTCTCAAACCTCTTACCATTTTTCACAGCCTCAATAAGCAGCTCCACCGCTTCTGTATATGTAATCCGTATAAAGGGTGTTGAAGCAACCATTCTTAGACGATCAATGCAACTTTTATCAATTTTGTCAGCCATAAATTGCAAATCATCAAGGCAATTGTCAAGCAACCACTGACACAGAAATTTCACATACGCCTCTGCGCAGTTCATATCATCCTACATGAGTAAGCAAACTGTAAGACTTCTACATGGACAATACGACAAAAGAAAATACAAAATTCATGGACAATAGAAAGTTAAGGGGCAGCTTTTATGCTCCCATGAAAAACTAGCCATCCGTGGCATAGACACAGCATTTCAAAGTGAAAGTTGGCATTAAATTCCAGACAGATCACCATTAGAAACAATGAACTTTGGAATGAGGGTCCCTTAACAATACTTCAAATAAGGAAAGCTAGAAACAGATACAAATTATAAAAGAGAGAGCACTAAAAAGAAGGCCATGTGGCCCCACCTCGGAAAGCTGTTGAGATATAGATCATAGCAAAGTCAACTTGTCAAGGATATTGATATAAAAAATACAGCACAAAGGATTTCAACATGAAAGTTGGCATTCAATTTCAAATAGATCACCATTAGCAACAATGACCTTTGGATATGAGGGCCCTTAACAATACTACAAACGAGAAAAATAAAACAAATAAAACTTATAGAAGAGATTCTTGGAGGACTATTAAGATATAGATTGTTGGAAGGTGGATCTGATGTCAGGGATTTTGACATTAAACATAACTGCAACTTGCAAGCAACCAAATAGTAACACCATATACATACAGACTAAACATCAAAATCCAAAATGTATAGTGATGACTGCATAAGATTTAAGCTTCACAAACCTCAAGATCCGCAAACGCTAATTCAGGCTCCACCATCCAGAATTCTGCCAAATGCCTAGAAGTATGTGAGTTCTCAGCTCGAAAAGTAGGCCCAAATGTATAGACACTACTAAGAGAACACGCATAAGATTCAACTTGTAGTTGGCCAGAAACAGTCAAAAAGGCTTGACGAGCAAAAAAATCTTGGGTATAGTCAATCTTCCCATCCTTTCGGGGGATACCCGGTTGAAGCTTGGATCTCTCCTCCAACTTCAAGACATTCTCCTTTGCCTTTTTTAGTTCAGCCACAGCAGCACCAATTTCCTGCTTACTCGCTTTATTAGATTTCAGCTGAGCAACAGCATCTCCTTTCTCCTTGACAGTAAGCTTGGCAGCTTCTATGTCTGCTTCTGATGGAGGAGGGTTCTTAATCAGCTCCTTCTCCAACTTTTCAGCTTCATTAATCAAGGTTGTGACTTGAAACATCTCACCAGCACCCTCACAATCACTGGTGGTGATAATTGGAGTGTGCACCCAAAGAAAGCCATGCTTTTGGAAAAATGTGTGCGTTGAATATGCCAGGGCGTTTCTGATTCGAGCAACAGCAGAGATCTAAAAGCGAAACATGATAATCAAATACTAATTATCAAAAACATAAAAGGTCCTAGAAAAAGGCCTTCAAAGCTACACATCATCATCAACGACAACTGCCCTTTAACATTTCTGCATATATAAAAGTACAAACAGCTGTGGACAAGCTACATTGGAACAATCTAATAATCAGCGAGGACTAAACTACATTGGAACTATCTAAATCACATTTTCTTTATATAAATACATCTAACTCACATACATAACACCAAAATTCAAAAAAGTAAACAAATTAACCATACCCAAGGTACAAATAGAAAATATATATGTAAGCACAGACACACACATGTATGTACTATGTGTGTTTCACATTTATGCAAACAGCTTACCGTGTTGGTTCTGGGACGCAAATGTACGAAGTCCCTTAAAAGCTCAAGGGAGAGCCTGGTCTTGGGCAACGGGTACTTAGCTGGGTCAACCAGACCCACATGGACTACCCTCTCGACCCGAAGCTCCACCTTCTGCCTGGTCCCAGCTGGGGGGAGCTTAAGCATGCCATCCACGACCACACACGTACCAGTTGGCACAAGGTGCCCCAGGTCAGCCTTGTCTGCTTCCACAATCACCTGCAAGTTGCCTGCGCACGACCCATCATTCAGCTCCAGAAACGCAAATGCATCCTTGTCAGCCTTCCGACCCGTCTTCACCCACCCACCAACCCGGACCTGCTGCCCGGCTAGCCCAGATCCCCCATCAGGTCGCAAGATGACGGATCGGATCAGGACTCTATCAGAAAATTCCTCTTTTTGAATGGAGACAGTGTCGTTTAAGGTTGCTTGGGCTAGTTGGGTACTTAGCAGCGCAGAATCCTCAGCCATTGGGGGTGTTGTAACTTGTAACCCAAGGCAAAGATTGGGAATCCAAAGTTAAGATAAAGCTGCTCGCTTGGGCTGGCAGCTGGGTGTTGTTACCTAAAGAAATGTCAATAAAAGGCAAAGCACAACCATTTTATTAGGATTTAATCTGTAAAATCAAGGCATGCATTTGTATTCCAAAGCATTCAAAACATACAAGGCAGAGACACCAGAAAGGACTAAAGCTAAATGTATAAACTGGGTGGTAGATGAAAAGCTCAATGGAATTCATAATAGACACCTGCAAGGTTTCCATGGATGAAGCACTAAATAGGACCAGCCAAACTAACAGCCACTATTGCATAATAAGTTCTTCAAGATTGCAAAACTTTTACCAAGTAAATTGGCTAGTAAACTTTTACCAAGTGTTCAAAATATCGGTCGACATTCCGAAATGTCGCTTTTCGGAGTCGGCGACACCGATAGGGGGGTGAAGCAAAATCTTCACCCGTATCCCCGATATTTCCTCGATATCGACGATAATTTCGGTAAATATCGGAAATCCCCGATATTGGGCCGACATCACCGAAAATCAGAGGAAAAGTTTGAAAAAAAAAAGGGGAAGAATGAGAAATTAAACCAAATTAACCCTACTTTTTCATACTCATGTACTTTCAGAAACCTAATCAATGTCTTAACAATGCAAAATCAAAATCGAATAATTGAATAGGAAGAATCTGACATACCTTTAACCCCAAATTAAAACTCGTTTCGGCATCCACACTTTGTTTGAGCAGGAACAACAATCAGCAGCTGTCTGCTTAGTGAAGGTGAGTCTCCTCCTCTTTCTCTGTCTCTCTCTATCGCACTCTCTGAGTCTCTGTCTCACTCACTCACTCACTCACTCACTCTCTCTCGTGTCTGGTCTGTGCTCAAGAACGGCTGATTTATCTGCTCTGTTTGTTTGAACGGGCAAAACAAGTTATGCTAGGCATGGTTTGGGCTGATTTATATGGGTTTGGACTTGAGGATCTCATTTGGGAAATTTTTTTAAAGAAAAAATTTTAGAGTTTAGTGAAATTCTAACATTTTTTATTTATAAAAAGATCATATGGATTTTTTTTTCTAAATAAAACCCTTGTTTTTATCTAAATAAAGCCTTCTATCATTGCTTTGTCAAATAAATATGTCATTATTTTTTATTTTTTGAGGATATAAGTTTTTTGTGGAGGTTGGATTCAAATGACACCCAATGATGAATTGGAGTAAACAATTGAACAATTATGTCTACACAATTAAATCATTTGATTACCATCGTTATTATTTCAAATTTTTTTTTTAGAAACTGTGCTTATCTAATTATTTGATAACCAAACCCTTTTCAATTGCTGATATTTTGAGATGATTCTTGAAGAGGTAGGGAACTAAAATTGAATTTTTCTCATCATTAAACTACACTGTGAGGTGGCTCTAACAAGGAGTTCAGTATTTTTCTTAAAGCTCTCTCTTATGCATGATGTTCTAAGGACAAGCTAGTATATCAGTATATGTACTTTATACTAAAAAAATTTCGCGTGAGTACAATTTTTCATGTCATAATTAAACATTCAAACTTCTAAGCAAGGTAACTAGGTTGGTGAGAGGTTAATTTAGAGATTTGAATTAATTTTTGCATTGTATAGCATATTATCTCGTAAATGGAAAGATAGTATAAATCCTAAAATTAGGAAATCAATTCCAGTTAAGGCCATGTGTGTTTTATTATTTATTCTTAGGTGGCATAACATTTTAAATTCATGAAACATAAAGACAAAGGATTAAAAGCTAAAGTAAGGATCTCATTTGTATAGTGGGAAAAATTGGGAGTCGGGATCCATTTAACCTAGAATCTCATTTGCAATTCTAAAATTGAATTAAATGAAAATTCTCATGTAAGAACAATAACTTGTCACTCACTTGTAATATATATTAATGGTGCTAAACATATTAAAAAATAGAAAAAATATTTAGTTTTTATTACCGTTTTTTTATTTCTTCAAAGGAAAAAAAAAAAAAACTGATTTTGATGTATAATAAAATTATTCTTTTTATGATTTTTATGAGTGACTGTAAATATTTTATATAATAATGATGATATAATTTAAACAGACTTAACCCCAAAATTTAATGACTGCTGTGGTTAATTGAAGAGTGGTACTATTCCCATCCATCAATTTTATTTTCTCACCCCTTTTTTGAAAAAAATAATAATAATAATTACAATTTAAAATTTTAATAAAATTACTAAAGGTGACACGCTAAAAAATAAAGAAAACTCAAGCTGTCAAGTTTGACTGCCATGTGTCACGGACAGACTTCTCGTACCGCGTCCATGAGAGAAATATGAAGGGAATATCCATTATGACTCCTCGCGCATATTGATGTTCCATCCTGCCAGATGGAAGATGACTCAGAATGCTATATAGGGGAGTGACACGTGGAATAAGACTCTCCACCACCCCGAGTGCTGTTACGATGTTGGGCACTAAGCGAGTCCCTCTCTTGGCAGCGTGTGGCAACGTGCGATATCATGAGTGTACCGGACACTAGATTGTCATAAGAGCAATTAGTGTCTCTGTAGGATAGGAGGTTCTGCAGACAATACTGGTAGTAAGGGGCACTAGTATTGCGGCTCCCATATAGGGGCCGAGGTTGTGGCATGTATCCTCCATTGTGGCTCGATATATCATTTGTACGGATCATGCCATCGTCTTGGAGTGTCGTGGTGAACCCTGACCACGTTGAAGCTTGGCTTGGGTTCGGCCTTGCTAAAGGAAATGCATGGATGTCGACAAGTGCAGGTTGGGCGACCCTGTGCTGCGATGAAGGTTTGATGTATGGACATTCGATGGTATATGTGTTGCTCTTGGGTGGCATGCATGTCTGGCAGCGTGCATAACTAGCCGAAGAATAGGATTGTGGGTAAACCTTACCCTCAGTCTCTTGTGGGTTATGTGCGCTATTAAGAGATTGTCCCGACAGAGTACGGATGCTGGTTGGATATGGGTGTGGCAGACCATGTCCCGTCACCAACACATGACACGGGGCTGTGGCTGGACTTGTTAAGGATGTGTGTTGGATGTCTTCCGTATCTTCTGTCACTGGACATAATCATGTGTTATACATGGGCAAAACAGGCTGACTAGGATTGAGTGGATCCTGGTGCCGCACGGGATGACGAAAACGATGCAATATCCGATGCTTCCGCTGGGCTTTGGTGTCGTCCCGTGACAGAAGGTATCAGAGCCAAACGATCACTTTGGGGAAATTTTGGTTGTTGAGGTGAAGGAACTTCACAATTCATTTCATCCGATCAGAACTGATCCCTTTGTGTAATGGTACTACCATTTGTTGAATTAGAGATGGAAAAAGAGTGAGAATTCCTGTGATGTTGGGAGTACAACCATCAGAGAAGGAAAACATGTAGATTTGGATGGAAGACCTATGGAGTTGGAGAACCCACCCACATATAGGCAAAAGAAACCCAAGGGGTGAAGGAACTTGGGATGCAGGTAACGTGTCCAGGTGGGAAAGGATACCTGGGATACGTTATGATACGAGTTGATGCCGAGTGGTATGGAGAAGACGACCCAGTCTATTGTCCGTATGCGCTAAGCGCCCACACTGACTTGGTGTTCACGTGTTAGTGGGTGTCCCACGGAAGGGGGAACACGAGTAGGCAGGGACCCGGTAGCAACTAAGGAAGTGAAGTTGTGTGATCGGTTGGGACTTTAACGAAATGGGTGCAATCTAGGTTTGATCTTAGGTAGGCAGCACTTCGAGCAAGCACCTAGGTTATAACAAAGACTCGTGTTTGTTGAAGCTTTGGAGATGGGAGAGTTCATTGAGCCAGGATGAGCCTTTTAGACGTGTCAGGTTGATATGCAGCCGTTGTCGACTAAAAGCTGGGACGAAGTCGAAGCATGTTTACTCCTTGATCGAAATGTATAGGCTGATCTTCAGTGCGGAGTTAGCATTTGTGTTGGACTAATGCCTGGTTGGTTCGAGGAGGAGTTTCAGGAGCATGGAAATTCCATGACATTGTGACTTTTGGGGGAGCATGCCAAGTGCATGGCTTCAAGGTCGTTAAGTCGGGTAGCTTCTGGGATAGTCGAGGACGAGCTAGTCATGATCGGTGTGACACAAGAAGGCTAACAACTTGTAGAAGGGAAGTTATGTGTGGATATCTTGGAGTTTCTTGTGGGGATGGACCAGTAAAATTACACTTGGAGGTAGATGAGTGTATTCGGGAGTTGTTGCAACCTGGCGTGTCGATGAGGACATCGAGAGATTTGGTGTGGGAGAATGTCATGGACAGGAACCTCTACTCTTCGTCAATGAGAACATTGACAGATTTGGTGTGGGAGAATGTCACGGACGGACTTCTCGTAGCGCGTCCATGAGAGAAATATGGGGGGAATATCCATTATGACTCCTCGCGCATATTGATGTTCCATCCTGCCAGATGGAAGATGGCTCTGAATGTTATATAGGGGAGTGACACGTGGTGTAAGACTCTCCACCACCCCGAGTGCCGTTACGATGTTGGGCACTAAGCGAGTCCCTCTCTTGGTAGCGTGTGGCAATGTGCGATATCATGAGTGTGCCGGACACTAGATTGTCACAAGGGCAATTAGTGTCTCTGTAGGATAGGAGGTTCTGCAGACAGTACTGGTAGTAAGGGGCACCAGTATTGCAGCTCCCATATAGGGGCCGAGGTTGTGGCATGTATCCACCATTGTGGCTCGATATATCGTTTGTGCGGATCATGCCATCGTCATGGAGTGTCATGGTGAACCCTGACCACGTCAAAGCTTGGCTTAGGTTCGGCCTTGCTCAAGGAAATGCATGGATGTCGACAAGTGCAGGTTGGGCGACCCTGCGCTGCGATGAAGGTTTGATGTATGGACATTCGATGGTATATGTGTTACTCTTGGGTGGCATGCACGTCTGGCATCGTGCATGACTAGCCGAAGAATAGGATTGTGGGTAAACCTTACCCTCAGTCTCTTGTGGTTATGTGCGCTATTAAGAGATTGTCTCGACATAGTACGGATGCT
Organism: Dryas drummondii; assembly: GCA_003254865.1. NCBI lineage: Eukaryota > Viridiplantae > Streptophyta > Magnoliopsida > Rosales > Rosaceae > Dryas > Dryas drummondii. Next base: position 23,261 of record QANW01005300.1, read on the forward strand.
GGTTGGATATGGGTGTGGCAGACCATGTCCCGTCACCAACACATGACACGGGTCTGTGGATGGACTTGATAAGGATGCGTATTGGATGTCTTCCGTATCTTCTGTCACTGGACATAATCATGTGTTATACATGGGCAAAACAGGCTGACCATGATTGAATGGATCCTGGTGTCGCACGGGATAACGAAAACGATGCAATATCTGATGCTTCCGCTGGGCTTTGGTGTCGTCCCGTGACACATGGCAACCCATCTTCCATGACATTGCAGCACTCCTATGCACTTCTCAATTATTTCAAAAATTGGCTACATATTTCAGAACCATAATATCTTAAATGTATGGATTAAAATTGCAATTAACTAAAAAAAAAAGATTAAAGTTGCGATATTCAATATCAAAATTTTGCATGTACATAAATTTTCCCAGCATAGTTATAATACTTAATTGATTCTTCATCAAACTAAGCACAACAAGTGCTCTTACTCTCCATATTATTATCCAACCCATTTAGAATATATATATATATATATTGATAGGACAAATAAGAAAATAGTATAAGACAATAATTTATACTTTTTAGGGGTTGCTAACTAGGATTACAGATTAGAACTTTGTTAATTGGTAATTTTGGCAAAACTTGTGCAGATTTTTTTGCTGCTATTGTGTTAGCTTTTTATCTTTATTTTTTTAGGTTTAGGATTAGTGTTAGGTTGGGGGAAGAAGGAGAGGGAAGGAGAAAGGGTAGGGGCAGTTTTGGAATAATGGGGGGTGAGTAGACTAAAAAATTTTAAAATTCAATGGAGGGTGTGGAAATAAGGTGGGTTGGAAAATAAGATTGATAATAGTACCACTCTTAATTGAAACTCAAATCTCTTTCCTTTCATGACTAAAAGTACAGTTAAATTAAATTAGCCATTGATTGTGATCTAAATCGTTCTATTTTCTTATGGGTCAATCTAAACCGTTCTATACACCATTTTTATTTTTGCTCAGATCTAGTCACACAACAATTGACTTTTGGGAACCCGGGCATTAGAATGGAATGAACCTTTTCGATTAAGTTGGAAAAATTCATATATTGCTTATTTTCTTCAACATATATAGTTATTATGATCCACTAAATAGTGTTAAGAATGTCGATTATACCATGTACCAAGACAAAACTATGCAGAAGACTACTATAGAAAAAAGGAAATACATGGATATATGTTCTCCTTACATGGATATATGTTCCAATTATCTTCACAAAATTATCAATGTAATTTACTTTATCTCTAAAGGCTATCACAATGGTACACTAAATTTTTAAATATTGAGGATATGATCCAATAACAAAGGATAGTGTGAATATTACCATATAGAATTTATCAACACATTAGTAGTACAAGGTAACATGACTTGGGGTATACATCATCAACCATCCATTTATAAAGTTGACTTTCTTAAGCCGGATTTTTAAGATAAAAAAAAGATACATGCATTAATAATATTGATTTGTTTTCAATATTGGCTTGACTTCCCTATGAAAAACAATATCTCCAATTTTCTATAAAATCATAAGAAACTCCATTAGATTCATATTAAATCATAGAATTAAGTTGTACAAGAGGCCATTTAAGAGGTGCGTGAATTGCTGTCTTTTTTTTTTTTTTTCTTCTGGTCAGAGCTTCAGTTATTCTCTTTGTTTATTTCAAAATCACTAGTGTGTTTTCACGTATGTATTGCCTTTATTCATGTACTGCCTTTAGCTCGTATGTGCAGCAGGCATGGTTGACATTGTCAAAATGATTATAGGCATCTTCTGATTTGTTCGTTTATATCTATGAAATTAGATCTTTGTTCTAAAATAATGAAGTACTTTCTGAATTAAACTTCAATATTTAATTTTGTGTTTATTGCATGTGCTAGTTACTTTACAACTTTCATCTTGTACGTGTTATTTTTCATGAGACAAGGACAATATGTTTATATCTAATTGTACGTGTTATTGTCAATATGTTTTTCTTGAGTGCACATTCATTTTTAATCTTATATATATAAGGGTAATTAAGGAATTTTTTGTGGGGCTCACTTCATATTATAATTTGAAGATCGAAGTCATCTACTTTTTAAGTCTCTATTCAAGAATAAACTTTGCATAAAATTAGATAAATCGGAAACCATGTAAGTGTTTGATTCAATAGTCAATATTTCAAGTGTTTGTCGAAAGATTATATTTGTCTATTTATTTGATCAAAGTTAGATATTTTAATGATTTCTGATATACAATATGAAATAAGCCTCACGAGGGATTCTTTAAATAAAATTATTTGAGGGATCCCTTTATTGGAAGGAGCTTGTATATATATAAAGATCTCTCCATTGAGGTATACTTCATCTTAAATATAATGAGATATGACTTGTGCACTACAAAAAAAAAAAAATATTTGGGCAACGAAACTTTGGGCAACAAACTCAAATTCGTTGCACAAAGAGGCTTTGGGCGACGAATATGGTGTTTGTAGCCTAAAATTATGCGCCAAAATGGTCTTGGACCATACTTTGGGCGGAATATATAGAGCCGTTGCCCAAAATGTCCTTAGGAGACGAAATTTGGAGTTCGTCGCCTAAGGTAACTTTGGGCGATGAAGCATATTCATCACCTAAAGTTACCTTAGGCGACAGACTTCTGATTTTGTCGCCTAAGGTAGCTTTAGGTGACGAATATGCTTTGTCGCCCAAAGTCCCAGTGCCATTTTTGTGTACAATTTTATGTATGTAATAGCATACGATGCGATTGTGTTTCCAACTATCCAAACCGTTCATTTTTTAATTCCCCACTCAAAGATCATACTTACAAAAAATTAGCTCAATCAGAGACGTTGAAGTTAGGTAACAGTGCTTGAATTTATGAATGATTGTGGATTTTATAATACTAATCGAACGAGTAGATGAATTCCGATTTGTCCGATTTTTTGCATGGATGATATTTGAGTATAAACGAATAAAATGAAGAACTCCGATCGTTGAAATCACATTGTAGTCTTCACAATTGTTGAATTGACAAAGTTTTAAGGAAAAAGTTAATAGAATTACTCTTCAAGTGTATTTATATATAGAAGTTCACATCTAGATCATGTTTCCAATGATTCAAACCGTTAATTTTTTAGCTCCCCACTCAAATATCATCCTTGCAAAAAATTACCTCACTCAGAGATGTAGAAGTTAGGTAACGATTGTCAAACTTATGAACGATCGTGGTTTTTCTAATGCTAATCGAACAGGTAGATGAATTTTGATTTGACCAATTTTTCGCAGGGATGATCTTTGAGTATGAACATAGAAAATGAACAGCTCCGATCATTGAAATCACGCTGTTGTCTTCACAGTTATTAAAACAGCAAGGTTTTAACGAAAGAGTTAATTGAATTATACTCTTCAAGTGTATTTATATGTAGAAGCTCACATCTCTATCGTGTTTTTAATGATCCGAATCGATCATTTCTTAGTCCCCCACTCAAAGATCATTTATACAAAAACTTATCTCAATCGGAGATGTAAAAGTTATGTTAGCGTTTAGGGTATATAAACGATCCTGATTTTTATAATAATTGAACTCTGATTGGGCCGATTTTTTGCGGGGATGATCTTTGAGTATGAACATAGATAATGAATGGCTCTGATTGTTGTAATCACGTTGCGGTCTTCAAAAATATTGAAATGACAAGGTTTCAACAAAAGAGTTAATAGAATTTTATTCTTCAAGTGTAAAAACCGTTCATTTATATGTAGAAGCTTATATCTCAATCGTGTTTTCAATGATCCAAACCGTTCATTTTTTAGTTTCCCACTCAAAAATCATCCCTCTAAAAAATTAGGTCAATTGGAGATGTAGAAGTTAGGTATCGGAGCTTGAACATATGAACGATCGTGGTTCTTTAATAAAAATGACTTTAAGTGACGAAACAGTGCTTTGGGAGATGAAATGGACCGTCGCCTAAAGTCTGAAATTTTGGTGGAGGAAACGGCGCCCTAAAATTTCGCACTTTAGGCGACGAAGAAGATTCTTCGTCCAAAGTTACTTGAGGCGACGAAAAAAACAATTCATCACCTAAAGATACTTTGGGCAACGGAATCGAATTCGTCTCCCAAAGTTATCACAATTTTTAATTCCGAGTTTTCTTTTTTGTGTTTCTCTATCACTTTCTCATCTCTCAAACTCTCTCATTTCTATCTCTCGCTCGTTCTCATCCCCAACCCCAGCGCTGGTTCTCCTCCCAGCCCCATCGAAACCCACCCCCTCATCCCTCATCCCGAAAACCCACCCAAGCCCCAGCTCATCGAAAACCCACCCAAATCTNAATATTGTGGATTTTGCATTTGTAGGATTGAGAAGTTTGCATTTATTGTGGATTTGCAAGATTATGGATTTTGCATTAATTTGTTGTGGATCTTTTGATTTTTTGTGATAATTAATTAATTTTTTAGATTTTGTTTATTTGGTGGTTTGGTTGTGAAATCTGAATTTTGATTGGTTTTGGGCTAATATTTGACAACGATTTGCTTTTTTGGTGAAGGATAGTGTTGCATTTTCAGTGAAGGATAGTTGCATCTTTGTGTTGGGGCTAATTATTTATTGTTTGCATAGAGGTATGTGTTTAATTTATCTCTTGGTTAAGTTTTTGTATGATTTAGTTTGTACGTTAAAATTAATTATAAAATTTATTAGTTAGTTTGTATGATTATATGTATATTGTTAGTAAAATTTAGATTATACAATTCAAATATAAAATTATTAGATAATTTTTAAATTTAGATTAATGGTTACATTCAAATTAATTGCAAATTAGATTAATTATAGTTTATTTTGTTTGTTAAATTTAATATAGTTGTAATTGCAGAATATATTTCCGATGACATAGTCCAGCACCCCTCGAGTACTGGGTTAGGTTATGTGGCACGGAGCACCCGTGCGAAGTTATCAGTGACTAACTTTGTACATTCAACTAGTCGTGCGAAATTATCAATGGATAACTTTGTACATTCAACTTAAATTCACCGTATACCCGTTCGAGAGTCTATTGAGTATTTATATATATTTCTTAGTATTGTTTGGGTCTTTGTCAACATTACATTCTTTTTCAGACAGGTTCACAATTCCCGGAGATCAACAACTACGAGGAGGTTTATGGCTAACCCGGTAACAATAAGGGCATGGCGAAGTACGTTAGTTTTTTATCTTTTATTTTTTTCACAATTTTTTAAATTTGTATTTAATTTCCTAACTTGTGTTTAAATTTGTATTTAATTTCCTAATTTTTTATCTTCTAACTTGTGTATAATATTTTGAAGGCTGAGATGCTAGCCAAGAAAGCGAGTTATTTGGATGAGGTGGCCAGCCAGTTCCCTCCTGACACACCATTGGAGTCGATCTCAGTCCCCGATCGTGATGCCAGACTTCATGTTATGACATAAACACTGGGTGTTAGGCGCAGTAGAGAGATACGCGGAATGAGAGCGGATCGGGTGCATCAGATGGAGCAGATGTTCAGCCAACTGGCCCAGATCGTACCTGGGTTTGTGCTTCCACCAAATATTGACCAGTGCATGCCATACTCCACCAATGTCAATGATGTTACTGACTTAGGGGGTCATTAGTGATCATTTGTACGGATATATATATTTGGATATAATATTAAATTATTGCTACTTTGTATGGACATTTAGATATAAATTTATTAATTTTGTGCTATAAAATTTTTAGATAACGATTTTTAAAAAATATTAAATTAAAAAAAAATTTCTTTTAAAATAAAATAGGTTTAGGCAATGAATAATTTCGTCACCTAAACATACTTTAGGCCAGGAACCACAAATTTGTCGCCCAAAGTAATGTTTAGGCGATGAAATTATAGTTCCTCGCCCAAAGTTACCTCAGGAGACGAACCAAATTCGTCTCCCCAGGTAGCTTTGGGGCAAGGAAATGATACGTTCGTCGCCCAAAGTCTTGGGCGACCAAACTCTTGACGAACTAATTCCGTCGCCTAAACTTTTGGGCGATGAAATGATACTTTGGACAAGGACATCATTTCGTCGCCCAAAGTGTTTTTTCTTGTAGTGGTGGGACTCACTCCGTATTGTAATTTGATGATCGAAGCCATCTATTTTCTAAGTCTTTATACAAGGATTATCCTTGCAAAAATTTAAGTAAATCGAAAATCATTAAGATATCTAATTGTGATAGAATAAATAGACGAATATATGGGTTCCATTAACACTTGAAATGATAGCCCTTTAATCAAATGGTTAAACGATTTCTGATTTATCTAATTTTTTGCAAGAATGATTCTCGTATATAGACTTAAAAATACACGGCTTCGATCATCGAATTACAATGCGGAGTTGATCCCACAAGTCATACCTCATCATGTTTAGGTTAAGGTATACCTCAATGGAAGGGGCTTGTAGATATATATATAATTTTATTCAGGTGCGAAGATCCACACCTGATCGAGCCTATATATATACATGCCTTTTATGTTGAGGGATCCCTCATTTAAAGGGTAAATAAGGGATCAGAATTTTTGAGCTCACTCCGATGATCGAAGTCGTCTCATTTTTAAGTTTATATTCAAAGGATCAACAAAATTAAATAAATCGAAAAACCATTTAACTGTTTGATTAAATATTAATATTATGTTTGTCGAAACATTTTGTCCGTTTACTTATTTGATCAAATTAATGATTTTCGATTTATCTGATTATTTTACAGAAATGATGTATCTTTGAATAAGAAACTAAAAGATATAGGATTTAGATTGTCGAAATACAATATGGGGTGGCCCCACAAGATATACATTATTTACCCTTAAATGAGGGATATATTTATCTCTCGTAAATGAGAGATATATCAATCTGTCAATAGAAGGAGCCTATATATATAAATAGTTTCAATTTGAGCATCTACATTTCAAGAAAAATGCAAACATATATCTATCCCTAGTTTATCGTTCAAATTCGAAATTGTTCAATTTTAGGTCTTCCTACAAAGATTGTGTCTACCATAAATCATTTGATTATCATGATCATTATTTCAATTTTTTGTTTTTGTTTTGAAAAACTGTGTTTATATACTTCTTTGATCATATTTAGATTACCAAGCCATTTTCAATGGCGATATTTTGGATGATTCTTGAAGAGGGAACTAAGATTGAATTTATTTCATCATTAAAAACTCTAACAAGAGGTCTCTATATATTTTTCTTAAGCTCTATGTATATGTAGTTATGTATATACATACATAATGTTGAAGCACAAACTAGTATATATGTAACTTAATATGCCAGTTAGCATTCTTTTGTGCCCACATCACAATATAGTCTGATGTCTGAGTTATCTTTCAGGTCCCACGTACTTTAATTAAGGATCTTTTTACTAAAAATTCAACAAAAATCGATTTGTCATCTAATTTTGATCGAAGAAATAGAAACATTGAAATCATCATCACATTCATAATCAATTAGTTAATGATTTTTATATAACTAATTTTTTGTAATTAAGGATATATATTCCTTGAAATGAGACCTAGGAAAGAAATATCCAACTACATTGTGGGATCATAGACGAAGTTAATTATACTTACACCCCTTGAGGTTTATCCTATTTTCAAATACACCCCCTAGGGTTTCAAAAATTACACATACACCCCATGAGGTTTCAAAACTATTGCATATAACCCCTACAGTGAAACGAAAAATGATGAGGAATTATACAAAAAGATATGTTAAGGGGAGAAATGACCTAATAAAATAACTCAAGGTGTAAGGTCTAATCTCAATACAATATTTTATTTTTTGTTTATTTATTAGTTTCTTTTGTAAGGAGGTTATATGCAACAGTTTTTAAACCTTAAGAGATGCATGTGTAATTTGTGAAACCCCATGGAGTGTATGTGAAAAGACGATAAACCTTAGGGGGTATAAATGTAATTAACTCATCATAAACGCAAAAAGGTTATAAGTGTCACATTAAGTTAGTTTATTCTTGAACATTCATGTATTATACAGGCCATGATGGCTTTTGTATTTTTATTTTTTTTATTCTTTTAATTTTTGAAGAATTTGTAAAGAAAATTAAATAAATAAAGATAAAGATGATAGGATGAAAATAAATTTACATCGTGTGAAGAAAGCAAAATTTGAGTGAAAAATCCTTTTTCATCTCGTTTGTGTGCCTTTGGCTGTTTTATAGCCTAACGTAAGGGTCTACTAAATTATTTGTAATAAGGGTTTGTTTGTAAGGAGAAAGAAAGGTTGGTTATGAATTAACACTTGAAGAATCAGATTTCTAATAAGAAATGCAATGGGATATTGGAGGATATTAAGGATCTATTTGTATTTTGTCATGAGTGCAAGCGCTAGTGCTGCCAGATAAAAGACACCACTCTTTGTGATGTTTGACCAAAATAAATAAAAATAATTCACACCCCGTCAATTCAAATTTGAGCAGTGATATATACTAAAATAAAGCAAAGATGAAAAACTTCGATCAAGATCACAAAGAATGTGAATTTTAAACAATGATACTGTAATAATGACAAAATTGTAGAGAGGTGTATGTATAGAAATGTAGATAAGCTATGTTAGGGTATGTATTTGGTTTTCTTTTTCTGGTTGTGCTGCTTGGACGGCTTGTTTGATAGTCTCTAATGTTCTTGTAGCCCACGTGTCTTAGTGATACAAAAGAGTTAAGGGATTATGTATAAAGATTTAGAATTGGATAATTTTGTTAAATAAGAACAAAAACAAAGGGTTTTAAAAAAAAAAAAACTCATTTAATAATTTGATTTGTAGAGATTCTATAGAGTAATTAGTTTCTAAATTTGTCTCACAGTTTTAGTAAATCTTATCGAATCAATGGATTTACCGATTTTGGTTTAAGAAAACAATGTCAACCTCAATTTAAAGTTTAAACTGGCCGGATTAATTTTTTGATTGTCAAAGTAAGTTTAAACTGGATTTCCTCTATTCTATTTTTTGAATTTTTTTGAATTGTTTCAAATGTCTTAAGATTGCAAACAAAATAAAACACAAAGACCAAATGTGGATTTTGAAACCACAAAGACCGAATATGTTTTCAGAGTAAAACATGCACAGGCACCAAAATAGTTTTTTTTTTTTCCTTTTAAAAATTTCAATTTGGGGATAAATTTTTCATTTGTTTTTAAGAAAATTTTTGTTGGGGGATTGAAGGACCATGCATCTTATGGGTTTTCTAAACTAATTTCAATTTTCATTTTCATATTTATTTGCTAATAAAAGAGATTGAGGGTCACAAAATTTTTTGGATTTGAACTATAAGTTTGGGATTTCTATAAATTTATGTTTGAAAAACAAATTGAAGGTTACAAACATGATTTTTTGCCCAAAATTATTGAGATCACAAGTATAAGCAAGTTATTAGTTTCAATTTGAGAAAAAAATTTCATGCATGTTGAGTACCAAATGTCCTAAGATTGCAAATAATATAAAATACAAGGACCAAATGTGAAATTTTGAAACCACAAGGACGGAATATGTTTTCGGAATAAAATACAAGGACCAAAATTGGCTTTTTCCCTTTTCCAAACATCCTCTCCAAATTAGCTAAGCATAATATGATAGGGAGGTTCTTAGAGATCAAAGAGTAATATGAGAACTTTCTTTTCCGTGCAAGAAATTTTTTTCAGATAATGATTATAAAACCCACTTTTGGACTTTTAATGACAAATTAATATGTCTTAATATTTTTTATTGTAATAAGCCCACATAATACCAGTCTGGTCCACATTTCAATTTGGTTAGTTAGTTTTCTCTCTCTCTCTCTCTCTCTCTCTCTCTCTCTCTCTCTCTCTCTCTCTCTCTCTCTCTCGCTCTCTCTCTCTCTCTCTCACGTTCTCTCTCTCATCGTGGTTCTCTATTGCTCTATGTCGATATCTCTATCTCTCTTGTGATCTCTCTTTCTCTCTGTCCATTAATTCTCTCTCTCTTCTCATTACTATAACCCATGGTTGAAGCCTTGAGGGAGGCCGACAAGGTCAGATAGGAGTTTGTTAATCGCATATCTAGAAGTACATACCGCCTCCAAATTAATCGGAGTTTGATGAATCGCTTATGTGAAGGTATTGTGTCGGTAGTTACTGTTCGACAATAATTATCATGGACAATAGTTACTGTTGGACACTGAAAATGATTTGTGACTGTTGAAATTAGGGGTTTTGATTCCATAAACTTGAATATTTGTGTTTTATGATGGTTTATGATTTCTTACCATGTTTATGGAAGAAAAAGACAAAAAAGTAATATTTACACCTTTTTTTTACAGAAAATTAAGATTAAATACTAAATATCAATAGTTTTTAAGCATAACAGCAAGACAATAATTTTTTAAAGTTTAGGTACTAATCTAGAGCAATACATTTTGAATTAGGTCATAAATCAGTTTGCTATATAGTTATCATTGTCAAACAGTTACAGTTGTGACTGTTTGAAATTCATAAAAATTTAAAGTTTATAAAAGTTTAGTGCTTTTGATTTAGACTTGGGAGATGAAGTCCTATAATGTAAAGATTAAACATTAAAATTTAAGTCTTGAAAATACAGAAAAAACGTGGCAAAAAAAAAAAACACAGAAAAAACAGCAAATCAATAAAAGTTGTGATTGTTAAACAGTCACAGCTAGTAAAACCATGTTTTTAAATGTTGATACTTAAACTGAAATTTAGTATCTAAAGTGAAATGACATAAATATTTTAATAGTTAAAATAAAATAATATTGAAATTTGGTATCTAAAGTCAATAAACTATTTTATTTATTTATGCATAGTGAGAATAGTCACCGTCAACAAGGCAATACTCCAAATGTGAAAAATAAAATAAAAATAGCAGCTCGCATGCCCAACGCATTTTTCACGTGATGGTGGGACTGATTTTTTGATAGTGGGCTTTAAAAAAAAGCCTATTTTCATTTTGGGATTTAAAAAACAAAACCCAAATTTTTTTAATGTAAGTACAATTTTTCTTATGATAATTAAACATTCAAACTTTTACACTAGGCTGGTGAGAGGTTTGGAGGAAGATTTGAATTAATTTTTGGATTGTATAGCATATTATTTTCTAATTGGAAGGATAAGGAGCTAAATGGAAGTCTTTCTAATATAAATCCTAAAATTAGGAAATCAAATTACAGTTAAGGCGATGTGTGTTTTATTCTTTATTCTTAGGTGGCACAACATTTTTTTTTTTTTTGCCAGGAGGTGGCATAACATATTTGTTTTTTTTTTTTGGCCAGGAGGTATAACATTTTATATCCATGAAACATATATAAAGTCCAAGGATTAAAAGATAAAGTAAGGAAAATTGCATAGACCGGGAGTCGGGATCCAATGAATTATGAACCCTTCTAAGAATCTCATTTGCAATTCTAAAATTGAATTAAAAGAAAATTCTCTTGTAAGAACAATAACTCGTCACTCACTCGTAATATTAATGGTGCGCGCTAAACAGATTAACAAATAGAAAAAATATTTAGTTTTTATTACCATTTTTTTATTTCTTCAAAAGAAAAAAAAATTAAATAAACTAATTTTGATGTATAAGAAAATTATTCTTTTTATGATTTTTATGAGTGATTGTAAATATTTTATCAGTAGTGATAGACATCTCATATTTTTATACTACAATTTTATACCACTTTATGTGGAAACTTATATGGCATTTATATATTGAATACTAAAAAATAAAAATAAAAACCCAAAAAGAAAAAGAAAAACTCTGTCCAATAAAGTAATGACACGTAAAATGGTATACAAATGTGGTAAGTATAGTATTATTGATATTTTATATAATAATGATGATATAATTTAAGGTTCATTGATTTTAACTACTAAATTTTAATAACTTTTTAGTTTAGATACCAAAATTAAATAGCATTTTGGATTAGATACTAGTTGAAAAATCAAACAAAATAATAAAGTAAAAGGTATTAGAATTTACAAATATTACATTACATGCAACTACAATAAAAAAAATATTACATCACAAATATTACATTAATTTACATCATATTGTATTAAAAAAAAAAAATCAATTCAGTCACAACTTAACTGTGACTGTTTTGATAAATTGAAAAAGACAACTCACACAATTATACTATGTATTATTTTAAGTAAAAGTATTGTTTTGACCTCTATTTATACTATACTGTAGTATAATTTCTCTAAAAAAATTAAATCACAACTTAATTGTGACTGTCTCACAACTTAGATGTGACTGTCGTTCAGTCACAACTAAATTTAAAGTTGTGAGTGTCGTACAGTCACAACTAAATGTAAAGTTAAGACTACGTTAGCCAATTTTCAAGATAATATAAAAGTCTCAAGGACAATTTTGTCAAAATCTTATAAATTTAAACTAATACCCATCATATGTGGGCCAAAGGACAAAAATGTCAAATGGGAAATGCTCAAATCAAATGGGCCAACATGTTTATGACCTAATCTAAAAAACAACATTTAAATTTGATAGTTCAATTGAAATATTATATATAGTCGATCTTCATGTTATACCAAAAAATTATTATGATTTGATATTTAATCCTAATTTTTTATATAATTTAAACAGACTTAACTCCACAATTTAATCACTGTTGTGGTTAATTGAAACTCATATCTCTTTCCTTCATGACTAAAAGTACAGTTAAATTATTTTAACCATTCATTGTGATCTAAATTGTTCTATTTTTTTTATTGGTCATTCTAAACCGTTCTATAGACTTTTTTTTTTTTTTTTTGCTGAGATCTAGTCACATAAAAATTGACTTTTGGGAAACCGGGCATTAAAATGGAATGAACCTTTTCGATTAAGTTGGAAAAATTCATATATATATATATATATATTGCTTATTTTCTTCAACATAGTTATCATGTTCCACTAAATATTGTTAAGAATGTCGATTATACCGCGCGTGTACAAGACAAATCTACGCGGAAAACTACTATATATAGAAAAAAGGAAATACATGGATGTTCCAATTATCTTCACAAAATTATCAATGTAATTTATTTTATCTCAAAAATGTATTTAAAAAGATAATTATACCATCTAGGCTATCACAAAGTTACACTAATTTTTAAATATTGAGGATATGATCCAATAACAAAGGATAGTGTGAATATTTTTTATTAATGATAGTGGTGAATATTTTTTATTAATGATAGTGTGAATTTTACCATATAGAATTTATGAACAAAATAGTAGTACTAGGTAACATGGGTATACATCGATCATCAACCATCCATTCATAAAGTTGACTTTCTTAAGCAGGATTTTTAAGATAAAAAAAGATACATGCATTAATAATATTGATTTGTTTTCTATATCGGCTTGACTTCCCTATGAAAAACAATACCTCCAATTTTCTATAAAATCATAAGAAACTCCATTAGATTCATATTAAATCATAGAAGTTGTACAAGAAGCCATTTAAGAGGTGCGTGAATTACTGTCTTTTTTTTCTTCTTCTGGTCAGAGCATCAGTTATTCTCTTTGTTTATTTCAAAATCACTAGTGTGTTTTTACGTATGTATTGCCTTTATTCATGAATTTTCCTTTATTCATGTACTGCCTTTAGCTAGTATGTGCAGCAGGCATGGTTGATATCTTCTGATTTGATCGTTTATATATCTATGAGATTAGATTTCTGTTCTAAAATAATGAAGTACTCTCTGAAACTTCAATATTTAATTTTGTGTTTATTGCCTGTGCTAGTTACTTACAACTTTCATCTTGTAAGTGTTATTTTTCTTGAGACAAGGACAATATGTTTATAACTAATTGTTAATGTCTTGTTCATGTGAGTGCGAAATAACAAATCACGAGAGTAAAATTGAAATTTGAGCCAAACTACAGGATCATTAATTTGTGACATTTAGTTTCATTTTTTAGTTGAAGAGAATGGAGGATCATCGAGAGTTTTCATTGAAACGTCACACGATGTATAAAGATGGTTTTAAGAACAGAAAAAATGGCTTGATGAAGAAGGTTGGAGAGCTATCTACTCTTTGTGGCCTAGATGCATGTCTAATCATCTACGGGTCTAAAACAAATAGTCATTCAGGCATTGTTGAACCAGAGACGTTTCCTAAGGATCATAACGATGTGAAGCAAATTATCAAACAAATAAAGGCCAGAGGTAACATTGATGGTATTCCTGACAAGAAAAAAGTTGATTTCCTCGACTTCCTGTCAACAAGGAGAAAGAAACTTGAAGAAGAATACGAAAATTTGAAGAAGAATCATGAAAGCAAAAATAGTGCTTTACCAACATGGTACAATTTTATGGAGAATTTCTCGGAGGATCAGTTAGAGAGGGTTATGAATGTTTTGAGCACTAAGAATGAGGTTGTGAAGAAGAAGATTGATGCTATGATTCAGACTAGGACACCAGATTTGGTCCATGGAAACTACACGCAATTGGGTCAAGAGAATTATAGCACTCAAGCTTTGCCTCAAGGGAATTACTTGGAACCAGAAACTCTTTGTTCAGGTCAGCTTATAATGCCAAAGGTTGGGAACAACATTGATCATGATCAACATGTTTCATTTACTGTGGAAAATATGGATGAGTACATGGCATTCTATAATGATCCTAAGCATGACTCAGTATGGTCGAGTTTTGCGTCTCATGATCAATTTCCTTCAAGTGTTGGACATCCTCTACTCCCTATAAGTACTGTTGCATCTGATCAGCAGCTTAATGAAACCAGGCAACCAAGTTACATGCAGAGTTCAATGTTAACAAGTGTTTCATCTCAATCTTATGTTAATGATCAAGCGCACAGTGTTCACAATAACCTGCCAAATTTCAAATAAAGAAAGAGGATGCTTCATGCATGGGTACTAGCTAGGGATTTATATATGTTTTAGGGGGATTTCTGATAAATATATGTTTGTTTAGGATGTAAATATTTTATTATTATGACATAAAAAGTACCTATGCAACATTAGATGACAACATTATGATGTTAGTTTGGTGTTATATATGCAACTGCATGTTTGATATATATCTCAACTTATTTATGTTGAGGTATATCTTGTTGGGGCCCACACGAGTCTTTTTGTGTCGATCCGAACCGTTCAATTTTTACATCTCCATAGATAGATCATCCTTGCAAAAAATTAGCCAAATCGGAAATCATTTGCCTATCTAACTTTGATCAAATAAATGGACGAACCAAATATTTTCGATGAAACCGTCCATTTATTTGATCAAAGTTAGATAGGCAAATAATTTCCGATTTGGCTAATTTTTTGCAAAGATGATCTATCAATGAAGATGATCCTTGCGAACGGTTCGGATCGACACAAAAGGACTCGTGTAGGCCCCAACAAGATCATACCTCAACATAAATAAGTTGAGGTATACCTCAACAGAAGGAGCCTATATATATATATATATATTTTTTTGTTAAGACCTTCATGTCCTTTGTCTATTTTTTTTTTTTGGCGTGATGTACTTTTGTTTTGTCTACTGATCGAAATAATGGATTATCGATTTCTTTTACAAATATGGATTATTGTGTTAAAACTTTAATATATATATATATATATACGGGCTTTTCTTAAGTCCAAAAATGAAAAAACACAGTGATAAGCCAACTCATCTTCAAAAATTTAACCGCTTGATAGGCCTGTCCATATTACGGAAAGCATGTGCTCGGCACATCGCATGTTTTTTTTTTTTTTGCTTTATAATGTAATCACTATTTCAACAAGACTATATTATATGGTTCTTGTTGGACATGGACTATACCCATAGTGCACCATCCATTATAAAAAATGCATAAATAGGATACTTGTAAATATACCATATGTCTTTTTCTTATATAAATATATCAAAAGTTCATAAAACACAAAAATTGAACCTTATGAAGTCAGATGCACCCTTGTTATGTTTGTCATTGCAAAGTTCATGTACGTGGAGTAAGGACTATAGCTACAGAGTTCCTAGTGAAGAATAACCATTGGCACATGTACAAACAACACCTCGTATGCACTTAGCACCTCTTTCTTTTGTTTTCAATATGAGTTTTTTGTTTTGTTTTTGTTTTTATTTTTATTTTTAAGATGGGTTCAGGTGGACTAAAGAGTCATAAAAGTAAGTTAGTCCGAAAATTGGCCAAAGTAAGTTCCCGTTTGGCACTGCTTTTAAAATTGTCAAAAGCGTTTTTAAATTAGTAAAAGCGCTTTTGATAGCGTTTGGCAAAAATAATTAGAAGTGCTTTTGAGTTATAAAAGCACTTTTAAGGGGTTTTTTGAGAAGCACCTGACAGGTGCTTTCTCAAGAAACACTTTCAAGTGCTTTTGCATAAATAAATTAGAAGTTTTATAAAAATTTATATGTACTTCTTAACATAAGCGCTTCTGATAAAAGCGCTACTAAATAAAAGTATTTCTAAGAAGCAGTGCCAAACGGGCCCTTAGTCATAAAAGTAAGTCGTAAAGGTAAAATGAGTTCAGGTGGACCAAAGATGGGTAATTTAGTTCGAAAGTTGGCAAAAGAGTCATAAAATAAGTTTGAAAAAAATATGTTATAATTAAAAACAATTTGCTCTAAAGAGTGGGTTTACTAAGTTAAATTTCCCTTTTGCAATTCATACTAAGGTGTTATTTCGTGCACCCTCTATTGTAACTGCATCAATGGAAATAAACTAAACTACACCACAGCAAGTGAATTTTAATCCATTAGTTCAATTGCATTTAACACCACCATTGCGAAGCTCTAATGTGATTAATATTATCAAAAATATCTATGCACTAGTCTTTGAAATATAATTAGAAACTCATTTTTTAAACCAAATCCATAATTGTGGGACACGTGTCACTCATCTATAATGGTGGTAATACTCACCACTACCTTTTTGTGGTGAGCAAAATGGACTATATACTAGAAAACATAATAAGAATGCACTCATATTTTGCCCATTAATGTGTACGGTTCAAACATTAGTATTTAGAAAGGAAATTCTATTCATACCCAACAATCTTCTTTTGTTACTTAACATTCTCACTATATCCAACATTCACTTTATGTTTTCTTCATTTTCTCATTATACCCAATTCACTTTCCTATTATACCCCTATGTTACTAAAACATAGACTAACACTAAAATTTCTCTCCCCACCCAACAATTATCTCACACCAATACCTTTCATCAATACCCAACCTATCCAACCAAATACTTCTATCTGAAAATCCAAGATACACACGACCAACCCCAGTCGTGCCCAACTCAACTCAACCTTCGTTGTTGTCGCCACCGAGGCAAGCCATCATTGGCGGTGAAACCTCCTACTACCATCATCGGCCTATAAACCTCCCAATGCCACTGTTGTTTGTTAATATTCTGGATTTTTCATCAATTAAGTAAATCAAACACTTTTTTTTTAATGTTTTTTTGGATATATCCTTCATATTTGATGATAAATATGATGTTTTTGTATGAATTTTAAAGATTGATTTGAATTTTTTTGAGGTAAATGCGGGTTATGGGTGTGATTGTCAAAGAGGTTGGTTTAGCACTAGCGTGCCGAATAAGGTGACAGTCTTCGGCACCCAACCACACCGAATATATGTACTTTGTTTCTCCAAATATATATAACCATTAAGAGGAGGGTTCCAAATAGAAAAAACTTATTCGGCAAGTGACCACCGAATTAGTGTTCAATATTCAGTTGGCCACTGCCGAAAATAGTTATCATGTTCAATACTGCTCCACCGAACAAAACGCAAATCAACATTTTTCCAAGACGTCATAGACATAAAAAATTGCAGAAAAATGAAAAATATATGTACACATATCTCATTTAAAGGATCATAAGGAACGATTTCACTCTCCATTCACCTAAAAAACCTTGTTTTGATGTTATGGGTTCTAAAATTATTTAGTGTTTGGTGTTTGTTAGAAGATGAGGTTGAAAGTGAGTTTGAGAGTGAAGTTGATGAATGTGAGGTTGTTGGGTATAGAGAGTTGGGTATGAAGAGAAAATTAAGTTTTTTTTTTTTAAATATAATTTGTCCTTAATAATAATTTCATGGTGGGACATAATGGTTCATTCATATTCAAAATTTATGTTGGGTAAAAAAAGATCGTTAGGTACGAATAGAATTTCCCTATTTAGAACTAAGGAAATTGTTGTTTGTGGTCCATAAGTAGTTCTAAGGTTTAAAAGCTCCTCATGGGAAATTTATCTAGAAATTGTTAACCATGAAATAGAAAAGGAGTAGATACAAAGCCCTCCCGGAATGTGTTTTAGTTCTTGGTTGGCTCTGTAGTCAAACCAAATCCAAATGGAAATAGAGGGTCATAATGTGGATCACCAACATTCATTGGGAGCTGGTCTACTGACTTGAACCATGTCCGTGCAAGCTTGCCAGTGAATCCATAGTCACCAAACAAAACATCAGCAACACCTTGGCCTTCAGTTCCTGGAAGCCAAGCTGCGACAAGCGCATCAATTTTGGCAAGATAAGGCTGGATCACAACAGGGCGTCCAGAAACAACGACAACAACACATTTCACAGATCCACACACATTGGTAATGGTGCTGGGTCCAGGTTCAGGTATGGTCAGATTCAAGCTATCGCCGAATGTTTCAGCATATGGGGGTTCACCCACAACAACAACAGCATACGAGAATTTGTTGGACTTCACAAAGTTCGCATCAGGGTTCTCGTTGTAGACAACTTGAGTGGTAGAATCAACTGTATTTTTCACCGCATTGAGGATTGTGGTGCCTGTAACAACATTGATATTTCATTAATCAACTTTGGGAAAAATATATACTCTAACAGCTAGCTAGCCATATGCATTTAAGTTCTTATCAAAGATTCTACCTAACACTATTAAAATCACAGTTATATGCAAATGCAATGCATGGACTGTTTACAATATGGTACTCACTGGCATTCCACCGCAACATACTGAGAAAGTGTTGGTATAAATTTTCATCACGTTTTTTTTCAGTGAGATGGCCTGTCAGATCATTTAAGAGACAAAGGAAAGGCTTAATTAATGGTTAACCTAAATCATACCAGATGTCAGGTCATTGCCACCGAGGCCCTGCCATGAGATAGTCCAGCCTCCACATTGATTGCCCAAGTTGTCTGCATGGCTTCCAGCTACTAGTATCTTTCCTGCTTTCTTTGGAAGGGGAAGCAATGGCTTACCAGCAGATTTGCCATTCTTTAGCAGAACAAGGGATTTTCTTACAGCTTCCCTTGCCAATTCTCTATGTTCCTGTGAAAAGCCAGCATTTTATTGAGAAGGATTTGAATATGGTAGATGAAGACAAACAATTTATTTTATAAGTGAAAATTTTGAATCAAACGGACCTTACTTCCCAGCTGGTTAACCAGGCTGAGATCGGCCAAGGGATTCTCAAAAAGGCCCATGATAAATTTAACCCTCAAAATTCTCCTCACAGCATCATCAATCCTGCTAATGGGGATAATTTTGTTCTTAACTTGGTATGTTAGATCATCAATGAACTCTGTGTAGTTGTTGGGAACCATGATCTGTACCAAACCGAGATAAGTTAGCAAATGAAAATGAAATCCTTTCATTCCTCAGCTTGAGGTAAGTATTATAATGTACACAGTAGACCATAACATAAATACTATACAATGGCCAAGGTTACACTTTGAACTGACATTTTTTTTTTTTTTTTGAAATGACAAATTATAGAGCATGCAAAAATTCAGACTAACCATGTCTATTCCGGCACTAACTCCAGCTTGAACTGAATATGAATAGTTAGCATGGGGAGGAGATGTAATTCGGTCAATACCCTCCCAATCTGATATGACAAAACCCTGACATCACCCCCAAAATAAATATGTTATGCCAGCACTGTTAATAATTCAGTTCACCATACCAAATTAATAACCACATCAAAAAAGTTATTCTGAATTATTTTCTTTACCCTGAACCGGAGCTTGTTCTTGAGGAAGCCAGTTACAAGGTTTTGATTAGCATGCATTTTCTGCCCATTCCAACTCGAGTAAGACACCATAATTGTTGCAACACCCTTGAGGATGGAGTTAAGGTATGCAGGCAAGTGAATGCTACGCAATCCATTCCAATCAATCACAGTGTTGTTCTCATTGATGCCCTTCGTTGTGCCACCATCTCCTACATAGTGCTTAGCACAGGCCGCAACCTTTCCTCTAGCCAAATGATAAGGGAAAAGTGTTATGCCTAGTTTTAGTGTCCAAATATGTAAACTATTATCAATACTTCATACATGACAGGTAGTTTACTTTTTACAATTGATTTTTCCAGCATTTAAACTTGTCTGAACCATATACACTTAGTGAATCAACCCCTTGCTTTTGTGGCATAGTTAAAGAAACCTCTAAGTCAAAGACTAAAAATAACGTCTAAATATAGAAACACTGAGGTAAATCAGATTATGGTTTTCAGATTTTCTTAGACCGGCCAAGGCAAATCAACATATGAAGCTGAATGTCGAAAGGGGTCACAGGGACCAATTGGGCCACCTCTAAGGCCTCCTCTATACGATTTATAACCACATAAACAGAAAATATATTACATATTAAAAACTTGTGAAACTGAACTGTTGTTAATCAATTAAATCTTGACCACTATATTTCAAAGGAGGCCTACTATGTGATTATCAGTCCATGTTATCATTATGACTAAACAAATTTGCTTGTAGAGGTACTTGTCTGAAACTATACAATGATAAGAACATCATGGTCAAATAATTCACCTTGATCAATCAAAACAACAAAGGGGCCTAAAGTAGAAATTTCAAAGTTCAAAAAAAAAAAAAAAATCTTACTTTGCAACAAAGGGAGCGCCCTTTTGAGAATTGGGAGGCATATCTCCTTGCAAACCAGGTATTATCTCAGTCATTGCTTGAACAATGGTATGGTCCTCACTATAGCTTTCGTAGCACCTACCCCACCTTGGATCCCTGCAAACCTGCAAGAACATGGGGCAAAGACATAGTTTCAGTGGAATGACTCGGTCATGGTTCAAATTTTTTTGTAAAATTGGATTGTACAATACTGGTCAATTACCGCAATACATGGGGCAAAGACATAAGGAATTCCAGTAGCCCTGACTTCAAGGGCAGTTGCTTCTCCAATTCTCTTGACGAGTTGAGGATCTCTGAAACGAAGCACGCATGAAATCCAGCACAAGTAAAAAATGAAACAATTTGAATTTGGCCAAAATATCAGAAACTTTTGATAATGCACTTAAACATCAGAACTAAAACCTGGCTGAAGAAAATCAAGTTCTTAACCCAATAGCTCATTAGATGAATATACTTGCCTGGTGGCTCCCAATCCAACATTATGAGGGAAAATAGTGGCATTGTAGACATTGTTATGGCCATGAACAGCGTCAATCCCATAAATCATGGGAATCCCAAGGCGGGTCGATAGAGATCCTGCTTGGATCCCATTCACCAG
Source organism: Dryas drummondii (assembly GCA_003254865.1). Lineage (NCBI taxonomy): Eukaryota > Viridiplantae > Streptophyta > Magnoliopsida > Rosales > Rosaceae > Dryas > Dryas drummondii. Next base: position 44,780 of record QANW01005300.1, read on the forward strand.
ATGGACCCATGTCTCGGCCGAGGCCTTCGGGGACGGTACACTCCCACCACCACTAAGTACACTCCCTGCAAACCCATATAACCCATTTTCAACACAATGACTTGCTACTAAAACCAACATTGACAAATAGAGCAATGAAAATAGGAAAGATGAACAAAATAGGTACAATCAACAAAGTCTACAAAGATAAACCCATTTGCAACAGTCAACACGATGACTTGGTACTATAACCAACATTGACAATGAGAGCAATGAAAATAGAGAAGCTGAACAAAGTAAGTACAATTAGTAGAACATTGCTTGAAGATTTGTTTGGTTACCAATGAAATACTTGTTCATCGCCTCAGGGGTTGCAACAGCGCGCTCGATCTGCGTCATTTGGCCAATCTTCTCGGCCAGCGTCATTCGGCTCACCAGGTCTTTGATTCTAGCATTCAATGGCTGTTTTGGGTCTCTGTATTTCTGGTACTTGGCCTCTGTTAGAGCTGATAAGCAGGATAAGAGTAGAAAAGCCGTTATGGGTATTGAAAATCTCGCCATTGTAGGACCTCAAGTGGAGTTTCTGGGTTGTAATCTGGAGAGCAAACAGAGTTAGCTAGAGAGTAGTTAATCAGTTGTAGGCACACAGCGAAAGAGTAGCTTGAGCTTCAAAAGCAGAGAATGGCAAATGCTGTGTAGGCACTAAGCTTGAATGTGTGCTACAAAAGCAAGTATTGAACAAGTGGAGAGCTTTCAACTTACATGCTAAACTGAGCTGAAGAAGATACTCCACAGAGAGAGAGAGAGAGAGAGAGAGAGAGAGAGAGATCTGAAATTGAAGGAGAGGGTGGTGTGGTACTTATAGAAAGTTGGGGTTGCAGCTCCTCACTTGCTCACTATCATTTATTTATGGATATTTTTGCTGTGATATTTGTGTGTTTCAAATTTTCAATATTCAAAATCATAAGGGCGTAGCCGCGTGGGATGGGCACCACCGGTACTCGTAAGTCGTAACAAGCTCTAAGTGTACGAACAAAACCGAAAAAAGAGGTAAGTCATAAGTCATAACAAGTTGCCTCTTCAATAAAAATAAAAAAATTGAAAAGGCGAAAAACATTTAAACGGAATAAAACTTTTCAATAAAAGGAAAAAGGTGTAAAAGTTGATCAAAAGAGTTATAGTTCATTAGTTTGAGCTTTTTTTGACTTATTTGGTTTTTTTTTTCTTTGGATATTTTAATTATTACTATAATACATGGATTCAATATCGTCTATTTCTCTATATTTTTATTATTTTTCACAATTACTGACCTAAAATGTGTCTCTTTCCTTTTGACTTGGAAAGAATACAAATTAAGAGGATAATTACAACCATGCATGAAAATACAAAGTGGTCTGGCACACCTCTTCCATGCAATTCTTCCTCTTATTGATGTATCATAGTTTTATCAGTCATTTTCCACATTGATTTGTCTTCCATAAGAAACAACGGTAAAAGACAGCATATATCTAAAATATCACAAAAATTTGCACTATGCCTCAACAATATGCCAAGTTCACAAGGCTCTTTTTGCTTTTCTTTTTTTCCTTTTGGAAGGAATAATAAACTTGTTAGTTACACCTAACTTCTTCAGCTTGCACATTCAATCAACTTAATTTGTGAATTTTTTTTTTTTTACCAATAACTAGTTGGTTTGCTTAAGATATTCATTTCAATTATATAAATAGTATCAATTTTTTAATTTGCTACAGTCACCAAATTTGTTTGTTAAATTTTGTTCACCAAATGATATGACAATATTTCTTTTATTCAAATATGAACTAACCACTATATACCTTATTTATCTCTAATAACTTAATAAGTGATACTAATATATGTGCTAATACATTATTGTCGAACAAATTTATTGAATAAGTCTAGGCTAAGGCAATAAACTTGTTCAATAGTCTTTGTATTTTGGTCAAACTAATTTGCACTTCCCATCTCTATAGTTGTCATTTTCGTCTTTACTCATTTGGACTAAAATTTCAATTTGGTTTATTTTTGTCCATTTATAAGAAAATGAAACTAACTACAGGAACAAATACGAAAATAAACTTCATTAATAGTTTGGATCAAAATACGTAACGAAATGAAACTAACACATGAAAAAATTTATAGAAAAAAATTTATAGCAATAAGAGTGCGAATTTGATCAAACTATAGGGACAAATGGTGTCATTTGGCCATAAAATCTTTTTATTTTTTATTTTTTTGGCCACTGGTAGCCAAAGATCTGTTGCTATATATATAAAAGTGGTAAGATGGTTTTGTGAATGGACCAGTGGTATTCATGAATTAAGTTGGCAATTGGGCCATGGCGAAGGGTGATATTGCGTGGAGACAAAACTGAGTTTGGCAGATACAAAAGGTGGCACGCATGACAACGCCGTACAGACAGGTAGATCATCATCTATAAGTGTTCTATATAACCAACGTGCATTTCGATTCGAATGCCAAATTTGAATTAGTCAGAAATGAAAAATGTACCGTTGCAAAATAACTATTTAATAATAAATGTGAGATATAATAAGAGTTAACCCCACACTAAATCACATGGCTACCCCAAATACCCTTACAATAGAAATAATAAATAGCGTTGAATCTCATAATTTTTTAATTTTTTAATTGTGTGATATATCCCTATAATCCGGATAACGAATTTCTATATTTCAAATTTGAATTTTGTTAACTAGTTTGTTGTATAGTGCTATTTCTTTTAATAATGTTGAAGAGAGTTTTTTTTTTTTTTTTTTTTGTAAACATAATATCATGTGGCATACTGACATGGTTATATCGATTCACCCAAATCATAACACATGTATAATTTTTAATGATATTATTTAATATTTAGAGTTTTAATATATACATTTTATAATTTGAATAGACTAGTAATACAACATCAACATGTCATATAATGTTACAATCACGTAGAATAATTTCTTGTCAAAGACTTGATCGGACGAGAAATTAACATGTCACACCGGCCTTTACATGGGAGTGTATCCGAGATGGTGACGTGGTTATGCGTGAGAGACTTGATCGGTGTGTGGTTAATAGTGGTATGCAGTCCTCTTTCGATACAATTATTACTCCCCATTTGTGCACAACGGTGTCTGATCACTCACCTTTATTGATTGAGGTTTTGAAGTTTGATAGGCACTCTCAGAGATTGTTTGATCCCAGCGTTTTCTATTTGAACAGTTGTGGAGTCAACACGATCATTGTGGGGAGATAATTAAGAAGGTACGGCAAGACTTACTCAGGCAATGACGTTCGGTGTGGTTTGGACAATTGCGCAGTACAATTACAAAGATGGAGCAAGGTTTTTTTTGGGGTGCGGAGGAAAATGATCCACTGGCTCCAGCGGGAACTAGCCCAACTCAAAAATGGTCCTATGGTTCCTAGGGTGTATGCGAAACAACAATCTATTGAGCAGCAGATTGATAGGCTAATTGAAGGAGAAGAAATTTATTAGTGACAACATTCAAAGATTACATGGCTACTAGAGGGAGATCATAATACCTGTTTTTTTCATGAGCATGCAAACATGAGAGGTAAACGAAACTCCATCTCTGGCCTCTTTGATGCTCATAATAACTAAGTTGAGGATGGGATAGCGATTGGTAATCTTTTCCATGACTACTTTGATAAACTTTTCTCAAGCATTGGTGGACTTGATATGCACAAATTATTGGATTTGGTTGAGCCAAAGATCATTCATGCGATGAATGATCTGTTATTGCAGCCTTTCACACAGACATACGTTGAGTTTGCTTTAAAAAACATATACCCAACTAAGTCTCCTAGGTATGATGGGATGCCTACTTTGTTTTATCAGAAGTATTGGAATGTGGTTGGTGATGAGGTTGTCAGTTTCTATTTGGACATATTAAATAGGTCTGGTAGCATTGCTAGTGTAAATCACACTCTTATCGCTTTGATTCCAAAAGTGGAGCAACCAAAACATGCCTCTGATTTCCGACCCATTAGTCTATGCACGGTTCTGTACAAACTTGTGGCAAAAACATTAACGAGCCGTTTTAAGCGTGTGCTTTCCCATGTGATTTCGAAGAATCATAATGCCTTTGTACCGGGACGCCAAATACTTAACAATGTCATAGCGGCTTTTGAGACTACTCATACGCTAAAAAATATCAGGCAAACCGATCCTCCCAGAATGGCAATCAAGATAGACATGGCAAAGGCCTATGATCGGGTTTAATGGTCCTTTTTGAAGGTGATGATGCAGAGAATTGGTTTTGCTGACCGGTAGATTAAAATAATTATGGATTGTACTAATACGTACAGTTACTTTTACGGTGTTGTGGTGTGGATCTCTGCTTGGTCATGTTGTGCCGCGCAGGGGGCTAAGACAAGGTTGTCCTTTGTCATCTTATCTTTTCCTCTTGTGCACCAAACTTTTCAGTTATAGCCTTCATCATGCTGAGGCGTCGGGGAAGATTCAAGGGGTGAGGGTGGCTCCGTCAGCACCTTCTATCTCGCATCTTTTCTATGCCGATGATAATGTGCTCTTCCTTAAAGCTACTATCGAGGCGGGTAGAACAGTTCATGAAACTCTCTCAAGTATATGAGGAAGTTACCAGGCAGCTGGTAAATCTTAACAAGTTGTTCGTTTTAAATTTAAATACTCGCAGTGCACGAATCTATATATAATATAGATGGCAAGCAAGGTCGATCCCACGAAGACTATTGTTGATCTTTAAATGATAATCTGAATGCTAAAAAGAAATAAGAAAACAAGACACGAGTGGCTGCCCAAGTTGTCACGCCTAGGGCAGCTGCTCACTTGAAATGAAACACACATACACACACGAATGGGAGGGAGTTTGTATGATTTGAAAACAGCAAATTAAACCTAAACAATAACTAAGATGTGCAACTAGCAAAGAGTCCTCTTTCTTTGCCTTCTGCAACCTGCAAGGAAAAGGAGCATGTATAGAAATCAACTTAGAAGGGTCAGATTGTACCTGAGGTAAGGGAAAACCTTTAGGAGCTACCACATGGTTGCCTGAAGATGGCACAGAAGGGTCTAAGGTACCCTTAACAGGTTCGGCTATGATCTCAGGTGCATCATCTGGCTCGACACCTTCCTCAACAACTGCTTCCTCAACAACTGCTTCCTCTTCTTTCCCAACTATCTTACCCCCTCTGAGAGTAATTGCATTCACCTGCTCATTGTTCTTTGGGTTAATGATCACTTGCCCTGGAAGTCTCCCTGGCTCTCTCTGATTCAGTGCAGTAGCTAACTGGCCCATTTGTTGCTCAAGATTCGAAATGGCCCTATCGGTCTTCTGCATATGTGTCTCTGACTTCTGCATGAAAGACTGTGTGCTCTGAGCCATGGATGCAATCAAATCTTCCAAGGACTTCTTCTGAGGCTGTTGTTGTTGATACCCCTGATGTGCCTGATGTTGTGGAAATGAACCTTAAGGCTGTTGCTGATTCTGGTTACTACTCCACCTGAAATTGGGATGATTCCGCCACCCTGGATTGTAAGTAGGAGAGAATGGATCATTCCTGGGCCTCTGATTATATGAGTTCAGCATGTTGGCCTGTTCTTGCACAAACTCAGGGAAGTCGGCACCATGAGGGCAAGAAATCGTTTCATGTCCAGGTGTAGCACAAATGGCACAAACCTCCAATGATGGAGCTCTTTGATTGAGGGCAAGTATGGCATCCATTTTGCGTTCCAGCTGAGTGATCTGCGCATTAGATGCAAAATTATTAGAAGCATTAACCTCATTAACACCAGCGCACTTACCTCTAGTATCTGAATGCATTGTTTCTCTTGCCATCTCTTCATAGAGGTCAGAGGCCTCTTGGGCTGTCTTATTCCTGATAGAACCACCTGAAAAATTAATCACAGCATTTCTACTCGCAGGGGTTAGTTCTTTATAAAATATGCGCATTAATAAGTTTAAAGGAAGTCCATGATGTGGACATTGAAGTAGCAATGTATTAAAACGCTCCCAAGCCTCTGAGAATGACTCATCTTGTTGAGAAAACTGCATAATCTTATCTCTTAGCATATCCGTCTTTTGAGAAGAAAAGAACTTTTCTAAGAACTTCTTCTCAATTTCATCCCAAGTCCTCAATGATCCAGGTTTCAAAGAATTCAGCCAAAACTTAGCTTTATCCTTCAAAGTATAAGGGAACACCCTCATCTTAAGTTGATTCTCATTTACACCTATTAAAGGCAAAAAGCTCACAGCATTAAATATATCTTTAAGGTGAGTTAGCGGATCCTCACTAGGTAAACCATGAAAAGAGGGTAGCATATTAAAGTGAGAGGATTTGAGCTCATAATTTCTTGCAGCAGGTGGCAAGGCAATGCTCGAAGGAGAAGCAGGGATGGTCGGGATGTCTAGATCCCCCATGTGTTCCACGTTTTCTATCTCGGCCATAACTTTTTCAAATTGGTGAGAGTTTGATGAAGATGTAGGAGACGGTGTAGGGGATGGCAAAGGTAGACGTGCTGCTGCTCGAACTAGCTCCGCCTTACTCCTTTCACAAAACAACCTAATTTCGGCTAATCTCTCATCCAAATGAGTGTCTTCAATTGGCTTATTAGGATCTGGCTGGGACATGCACAAGTACCTACAAAATAAGAAACAAACAAATTAGAACCACAATTAAACAATAAGAAAGAAAAGTAATTTTCGGATTTTTTTTTTTTTTGAAATCAATAAACTAAGTAATTAAACAAATACGAAAATCAGAAAATTAAAACAAGTTAAAAATGAAAAACTAAACACAATCCTACAACTATGACTAACAACACATGAACAAAGACAAAGGGAAAAACAAATTAATAAAATTAAGGCTTATTCATACCATTGCCCCCTGTAAGATACACTTTTTTTCACTTTGCCCCCTGAAACTTAAATCCTCTCAGTTTGCCACCTGAACTTCAATCAGTTGTTGCAAAAAACCCTATGCCGTCAACTCTGTCAATTTTTTCGTTAAAAAAGCTGACGTGGCACCTATATGGCATAGGTGGGACCTTTTCCTAGTTATGTAACATCCATACAGACACTAAAAATTATAAAAAATTGACATTAAGCTCGAAATTTGCAACGTCCCCTACTCATATAATCATATTTTTTTTATAATTTTTAGTGTCTGCATGGATGTTACATAACTAGGAAAGGGTTCCACCCATGTCATATATGTGCCACATCAGCTTTCTTAACAGAAAAATTGACAGAGTTGACGGTATAGGGTTTTTTGCAACAACTGTTTGAAGTTCAGGTGGCAAACTGAGAGAATTTAAGTTTCAGGGGGCAAAGTGAAAAAAAGTGTATCTTACAGGGGGAAATGGTATGAATAAGCCTAAAAAGAAAACAGCAAATACTCAAAAACACTAAAAGAACGCACTAAGATTGTCACAAAGATCAAAACTAGTCCCCGGCAACGGCGCCAAAAACTGTTCGTTTTAAATTTAAATACTCGCAGTGCACGAATCTATATATAATATAGATGGCAAGCAAGGCCGATCCCACGAAGACTATTGTTGATCTTTAAATGATAATCCGAATGCTAAAAAGAAATAAGAAAACAAGACACGAGTGGCTGCCCAAGTTGTCACGCCTAGGGCAGCTGCTCACTTGAAATGAAACACACACATACACACACGAATGGGAGGGAGTTTGTATGATTTGAAAACAGCAAATTAAACCTAAACAATAACTACGATGTGCAACTAGCAAAGAGTATGAACACAGCAAGTTATCTTGTGAAAATAGATGGATGATGATACTAGGACTCTAGAACTCTACCACTAGACCTCATATTCAATGTCATGGTGCAATTTCTGAAACCTTTAATTCCTATTGATGAATGCATTCGCATATTCACCTATTGCATAGCATAAAATGCATAATTCCCCAAATGTATAAACTAGTGCATGGCGTCTACCCTAGGTGATTTAAAATTGATTTCACACAATCAGATTTTAGTCAATTACTAAGCCCTAGATTGGTTATCACTTGTATTAGGGGCTGATTGGTTGTCCTCACCCTAAATTGATTAAATTCTAGATGCAATAACCCTAGGTGATCAATCAAGGATTAAAAACACATAGAGAACAATGATTAAAGTGAAATCAAAATCATCAAATCCATGGAATTAAACAAACAGCAACTACATCACCAATCCATTGAATATTTGGCCTAGGGCAGAATCCTAGGCCCTAGAAAACGTGATTAGTTCATGCTAGAAAACAAGAACAGCCACGTAATCATGTTTTTCATCTAACAAATACAAGAAAAGAAGAAGAAGAAGAGAAAACACCCCAAGGAGAGCTCACGCCTCCAGCAGCCCCTCTCTCTCTATTTTCTGATTTTTTCCAAGTGTCTGAACCCCTAAAATGATAGAAAGAGATGTATATATAAGGGTGTGCAGCAGCTAGGGTTTTGGGAAGGAAGGATGTGCGGCCAGCTAGGGTTTGGAGAAAGAAGATGCGGCTGCTAGGGCTTGGCTTCTTGGGCTTAAGTGACTTGCGCAAGGCCCTAGGGTTTCTCTCTCTCTTTTGCGCATGGTGTAGCTGATTTCCTCCCCTAATGGGCCTCCAATAAATCAGGAATTAAAATGAAATAAATCAGGTAATCCCAAATCTGATTTTTAGAGCCCAATTAGGAAGGAAAGCCTTGCAAGGTGCGGCCAGCCCTTTTCTTCTAGCATACACGCCACTTCCTATGTGGTTTGGGCTGGGCTTTCATTTCTTCATGCTCTTGGACCCTCTCTTGATCTTGGCCTTCCCTTTAAACAACAAATATTCATTTAAGCTCAAAATGGGCTGATTTGCATCCATTTAATTCCTATGGGCTTTCCACCTACAAAAGAGAAAAACACAAATAAATAACATAAAATATAGGGACTAAGTACTAAATACATGAAGATAGAGGGCCTAAAATGCAAACATTTAAGGACCCAACACAAGTCAGCAATTTGCTTTAGTAAAAATATTGATTTTCTGCTTAAGACTATTATTTCACAACAGGTGGATGTCCCAGTGGTGCAATTTCATGAACAATATTTGGGATTACCCACGGCCGCCGGTAGAGAGAAGATAAAGCTTTTTAAATCAATAACTTATCGTATCTAGAACAAGCTTAATGGGTGGAAGGAACAATTGTTATCTATGGCGGGGAAAGAAACTCTCATTAAAGCTGCATTCAATCGATTCCCACCTACTATATGAGTGTTTTTCGAATTCTTCAAAGGATTAAGAAGGTCATTTCTTCGATGATTGCAAGATTTTGGTGGGGGAAAGCTGGCAACAAGTCTGGTATTCATTGGTTGACCTAGGATATGTTGTGTCGTCCTAAAGCTGATAATGTCTTGGGCTTTCGCAATGTGGAGTGTTTCAATAAGGCAATGTTAGCCAAGCAAGGTTGGAGGCTGATTAACTCACCAAACTCTTTGATTGGGCCTGTTTACAGAGGCAGATATTTCCCAAATGGAACCTTTATGAATGCGCGACTGGGTGCAAGAGCCTCACTAATTTGGTTGTCCTTGATGTGGGCAAAAGATCCGCTAGTGAATGGTATTCAGTGGCAGATTGGTAATGAATCAATTGTGAAAGTGTATGGGGATCGATGGTTGCCAACCCCGACCACTTTTTGCATCCAGTCCCCTCCCGGCCACGCTCTCGAGTGACACACTTGTTGCTCACTTCATCACCTCGGCAGGACTATGGAATCTCCCCATGCTTCACGCTCATTTTCAAGATTGGGAAGTTGACATTATTGCTTATCTGCCACTTGGTTTGCAGCTACGTGCAGATCAGTTGGTGTGGCACTATACTAAGAACGGTCTGTATTTGGTCCGTAGCGACTACTAGCTGTCTAGATCCTTGCAACTTCAGGTATTGGGTGAGACGAGCGCTCACAATTGCTCTATGCCTAGTTGTTGGTCGGGTATTTGGGCTCTCAAAATCCTTACCAAGCTTAAGTTATTTCTATGGAGATGCTCCAATGATTTTCTTCCCTGCAGTGTGAACCTTTTCAATTGCAAAATTTTGGAGCATCTTTATTGTGGTAGATGTGGGGAGAAGGTGGAAACGATGCTTTATGATTTATGAGATTGCTCATGGGCAAGGAAACTTTGGCACCTCTCAATGCTGAGTGAAGTGGTTGATCTTCTTATGAATGGTCGCTTTACAACTTTTTTTGAGTTCGCTCAAGCTTCTCTGACTCCTGATGAGCTCCCTCTTTTTGCTTATTTATGTTGGGGCAGCTGGAATTCTCAAAATGAGCATGTTGTGTTGGACTATAAGGTGGATGTGTCTCATACGTACTTACAAGCGGCTGCTTCTATTTGCTGAAGATTATAAATATGCTACTATGGTGGAAAATGGACGGGCTATGAATGGGACTGTTGCGGGTGGGTGGTCGAAGCCTGCTAATAGGTTCTATAAGATTAATGTGGATGGTAGCTTGTGAAATCACTCCAACTGCAGGGGTTTAGGTGTGGTCATAAGAAACTAGAATGGAGAATTTGTGCTTGCTACGACGAAGTCAGTTTTTGGCCTACTTCCTCCTCGTGTGGTGGAGCTAAAAGCGGCAATCGTTGGGTTGCAATTGGCTGCTGATATCGGTCTGCCTCGAGTTATTTTGGAAATGGATTCAATGGAGGTTGTGGCTCTGATTAATGACAACGCAGAATGTATGGCAACTTATGGGGTCTTGGTAAAAGACACGAAGGAGCTAATGTCTTCTTTCGCTGTTGCTCTCTGCCATTTTAATAGAAGGGAAGGTACTAAAACAACTCATGTATTGGAAAAGCATGCACTCTTCGTGCATCATTTCCATATCTGGCTTGCTGATGATCATAAGCCAATTTGGCTTGCTTCTAGCTTGTATGAGGACAGTTCTCTTGAATAAATTGGTTCTCTTTTTCAAAAAAAAAAAAAATGTGATCAATTGACAATAGTGCAAGTGAGATTGTGCCTTATAATCAATCGGAGTATGTAATATATGGGTCGTAACACTTCATTTATTTTGTAAATGATCATTAATTAATGTAATGTTTATATAATGGGAAAAGTATTATTCATATCTATATCTGCCATGATTGCATCTATGTCTATGCATAAATAAAGTACTGGGATCTAAGTCAAGAGGATGTTGATCTTAACAAATTAGAACATCGAGAACTGATTCTCTCTCTATAGCTTAAGATCCTTAATGGTTCCTAGACAAAGGTTTCTCAATTCGGCATTGATGAATCCACAAAAAGTCTAGCACACTTCAGACTGGATCCTATGAGGATAATGATATGTCTCAAACAATAAATTGGTATAGTGAGACTAATGAAGGAGTGTGGGTGCTCATCTATATGAGTTCATTGAACATGACCTTATACTAAATTCCTTGAATAAAGTACAAATGTCAAACAAGAATATCGAAGTTACAGGAGAATGACTAATAAAGTAATAATTAAGTCTGAGGTGCCATGGTGTTAGAGTTGTGTTGGGTGGAGTAAGTCTCATATCGGAAAAGTAACTCAACAATCACCAAGATATAAGTTGGGGATCTACTACTAATAGTATCAAGGCCTAATGAGATAAAACTCCATACCTAAAATGGTTCATTGGACCTCATTCAACTTGGATGATGGACCTAGGTGATTAAGTGGGGACAATATTGGTGCATGAGCCTTATTAGTAGTGGGGCCCAATTATTAATAGCATTGAGGCCTTTTGAGCATGATCCTTTTTAGTAGTGGCTGAGGATCTTGATAATATATGTTTTTTCCATGCCCATTGGGACAAAGATGAATAGAAGTATTTCTGTAACATAATATTTATATTCTCTTTGATTTGGGTTGTCATGGTGCGAGTGTTAGGCAACAATCATGCATGGCTTGTAAGGACTTGTTTGATTAGAAAGTATTTGTAGTTAATTGGAAGAAGTTCCAATTAGTATTCAAGTCAAATGTAATATGTAACCTACAACGGTCACACACCATAAGAGGTTAAAAGTAAATTTATGAAGAAAATTAAGAATCTACTCAATAGTTAATTAGTTGACCCATGAATTAATCGCTAATTAATAAGAAAAATTAGTGAACCTATGATCCTAATATTTAATTGGAATTAAATTTAACCATATATGGGTATAGTCGATCATATGTTTGACTATGATCAATTCATTAATATAGTAACCTTTTAATCCAAGTGATTTAATGAAGGGTCATTTGGTCATTGTACCAAGCTAGAGAAAACTGTAGAAGAGAACAAAAAAGAGTAGGGCATCATCTTATGGTGGTCCTATAAATTGGACATAAGGAGGGTTGGGTTGGGCCGAACCCTCACTTGCTCTCTTTCAATCTCTTTTGTTCTCTCATTTTTGTTCTCATTCACATTCCTAAAAAATAGCCATCTTTATGAGACAAGTACAAGAGCAAGAAAAATAAATTATAAGGATATTTATTCCCTTTTTTTTTCTTCAGTACTTTATTTTCTTTCTAAACTTGTAAAATGTTATATATGTAATATAAATTTCTCAATGAAAGTTATGTCTCCCAGTAAAAATTTGATTGTTGGACAAAAGAAAGTAAAACTCTTAAAAAAAGAAATGCATATCACCACAATATGAACTAAAATTCTTACAACGTGCATGTTTTTAAATTGAAATTGCATTTCCCTATATTAAATTAAAAAAAAAGGATAAATAAAGAGAAGTTAGAAAAATTTCAAAAAAAATTCAGAAAATTTAGTGAAAAGAAAATTAAAAGTGCATGGACGGAGTATGTGCATGGATGAAGTACGTGTATGGATGGAGTACGTGCATGGATAGAGTATGTGCATATGAACTGAGTATGTGCATGGATAGAGTACGTATTAGAAATAAGAATTTTCCGGTTTTAGTACGCATCATTGTTTGCTTGGTTCATCACCTTATTATATTTATAAATGTGAATTGTTGTTTTCTTAAAATACCTTGTTGCTTAATTAAGTGATTTGTATGTAGGAGTAAATAAGGTTTTCAACTCTTAGAATTTGTATCTAATTAAGCTTTATTTTCTCATATATTTGTTTCAATTTTGTGTGACACTTTGAGAATGTTTTCCAAAATTAATTTTGATTTATTCACCTTTTGGTAATTTTCTAGAATTATTTATGATTTAATTCGAGTTTTTTGAATTTATTTTAAGGAGTTTGAATTTTTTTTGAAAAATAGAGAGGTATTTGGAAACCCAAAAATGACAGTTGCGTTTGGGGATTTAAAAATGGAAAATTTTTAGCAAAATAACTTCAACAATACCCCTATTTTCAATTGAAAATCTCGTTTTCACTTCGCTTCAATCAAAGACTATTATTAACGATTTGTTTCAATTAAGAATTTCTGTCAAAATTGGTCGATTACCTTTTTTTTACACATACCATTAAAATATTTGAAAAAAACATAAAAATATTGTTCTCACCTCCCATTATATATTCTTATAATACCCTTTGATATACCAACTCAAATACCCACCTACTAAACACTTTTCTCACCCTCATTAACTATCATTCCACCCATCCATCGATCTTTTTCTAAATTGATGAAAAAGAATCTTATACCCATTCTATAATTCATTCCTAAATTCCAAATTAAATCCCTGAGATTAATATTCAGTTTCTAAATCAAAAGAAACATTAAAAATAGAATGAATTCTTGATCTAAAACTATAAACAAACAAATAAATAAATAAAAAGGGTTTAGGATATAGAATAATCATACATTTTAATAGATGTATGGGCATCAACCAAATAGTATAATCGTTTTTAAGTTTTGATGACAAAGTAGAATTAGGGTTTAACGAAGAAAAGAATTATGGAAAAAGATAGGGTAATTTAATTCAATATCCCATTTAAATACCAAATAAGCTTGTTTTATCCTACCCTCCTAAAACTTACATTTCTAACCATTTTTCATGTAAAATATTCATAATGCCTTTCATATAAAACCCAATTTTTTTTATTGTAGTTTTTTTTTTTTCCCCTCCTTTTTCTTCAGCCACCGATTTCTTCCTCATAGGTTAAGTCCTCTATCGAGCTGAACATCCAATCACTGTAGACGGCAGATCAACACTTTGAAGCCGAGAATTCCTCCATCGTTTTTTGGCGAATCCGGCGGCAAGCTTAAGCCAATTTTTGTATATGCTCGTTCCCCTCGACAATAATTTGATTATTGTGAATATTTGAAGATTTTTGAACGATTTCAATTTGAGTTATCGATTTTTTTTTAATTGATCGATTTCAATTTTAGTGATCGATTCATTTTTGGTGATGGATTTCATTTTTAGGTTAGTTTTAGTTTGTTTAAAATTGCTGAAGTCCAGTGGCAAAAAAAATATAAAAAATGGCTGAAGTCTAGTATAGGAACTTGTAATACAATAGAAGTCAAACCACTTCACGCACGTAGCTATTTTTTGGAAAGAAAATGTAATTACTAGACTAACAGAAGGAGCAAATTGGCTTCAAAACTAAAGTTAATAGGGCACACTGATTAAACCCATAATACGTATCTTGAATTGACACATAAGTCAAAGTTTAAGTCATTTTTTATATATTTTCTCATATATAGATATATATATAGGGCCCTTCCAATAAGGGATCCCTCATTTAGTGTTAAATGAGGGATCACCTTGTAGGGCCCACACGAGTCGTTTTGTGTTAATCCAAACCGTCCATTTTTTACATTTCCATTGATAGATCATCCCTGCAAAAATCAGCCAAATCAGAAATCGTTTGCCCGTTCCATTAAGCGGTCAAAGTTTAGGTATTTATAGAGGAATTTGTTGTTCGTCCATTTGTTTGAAACTTTGACCGCTTAAATTAACGGGTAAACGATTTCTAATTTGGCTGATTTTTTGCAAGAATGATTTATCAATGGAGATGTAAAAAATGGATGGTTCAAATTAATACAAAACGACTCGTGTGAGCCACACAAGGTGATCCCTCATTTAACACTAAATGAGGGATCCCTTATTGGAAGGGTCTTGTGTATATATATATATATAGAGGAGAGAGAAAGGTGAGAGATGAGTTTTGAGGAAGGAAAACTTAAAACCTAGATGTGGAATGTGGAAAGTTTTTGAGGGTCATTTGGTTCGGCATATATAAGAGAGAGAAATGATAGAGATGAGTCTGACTTTTGGGAAGAGAACGAGACAAAGAAGTTGATAAACAAACATAACAGTTTTGGTTTGTGGGGAAGACACATGGCCCTATAAACAATGTACAATTTTTATTTATTTAAATTATTTTCAGCCGTTGAATCACTTGAATGGCAAAGATTTTATTCTTGTGGATTGTTATTGTGGCACGAGAAATGCTATTCACTTTTTCCGATCTATCCTTTTCATTGACTTTTTCATTTATTATTTTCATTTCACAGTGTAAATTTATGATCAAAACCGTTTATTTTTTAGATCTAACTATCAAGATTATTTCTGCAAAAAATCAACTAAATCGAAAATTGTTTGGTTATGTAACTATGATCAAATAAACAGACGATTTTGGTAACAATTTAATTAATTCACTGTTTGCTTATTTGATAAAGATTACATGACCAAACAATTTTTGATTTAGTTAATTTTTTGCATATATGATCTTCAAATAAATATGATTAAGGCATTGTTTGTTTTTGTTTGTGCCTTGAAATCCCACCTTCTTATGTCTTATCCTTAGTTCACCCGTTGGGCCTTAAAATAAGCTTTTTTATTGTTAACCACATCACCTCACCATTTTAGCTTAAACACACTTATCCTACCCTTTACTAGAGGACTAATTTGCATAATAAATTTATGAGATTCTATTTATTGCAAGGTAATAAGGAGCAAAAGTTTGAACCCCATGTAATCACCTCAACCCACTCCCATTCTGCGTATCTCCCTACCACGCCTAACACCCAGTGTCTCCGTTATAATACGAAGACCGGCATCGCGATCGGGGACTAGGATTGACTCCAACGGAGTGTCCGGAGGGTACTGGCTGGCCACCTCCTCCAAATAACTCGCCTTCTTAGCGAACATTTCAGCCTTCAAAATGTTATACAGAAATTAGAAATCAGGAAATCAAATACAAATATTAAAAATTGTGAAATAAAACTAAAATATAAAAAATTAACGTGCTTCGTCATGCCCTTGTCGTTGTCGGGTCGGCCATAAACATCCCTGTAATTGTCGAGCTTTGGAAATTGTGAACCAGCCTGAAAAAGAATGTAATGTTGACAAAAACTCAAATAATACTAAGAAATATATATTAAATTAAATAATGACGCACCTGACGATACGACTCCACCCGGTATGAGAAGGGCATGGAACCACCATGATGATCAATCCTTGCGGGCGTTTTCCGATTCTTAAGATTGACATTCGACTTCTTCTATTAAATATCAAGTAAATTGTAAATGCATTAGTGCATATACGATAAAGGAATAATATAAGAACAAAGATTTTTGAAGTCTTAAAATGATATAACATACCAAAAATTTCGGACTTTGAAAATGAGTGCACAACCACTACCACTGATCAAGCCAAGATGCCATCTCCGGAGGAGGGCTGGCCAATGCCACATCTGCAGATCCAAACATGTTATATTCCCTGTGCAGCTCGTACTTCCATTGTGTGTAAACTTTTCTCAATAACTTCTCCATATATCAAGCTACATCCAGATCCTCCATCCGAATGTCATAGTTTACCTGAAAAAAATAAATATTAAATTGTTATGAATGATCAAATTCATCATTTTGTATTAATCGAAATATACTCACTGAAATGGAGCCCATAATGCTCCTCTTGATGGCGTCATCAACCTTTTCCCAACTGGGGAAAAGCATGGAACAGTCGGCATGAATAATCGCCCCAACAAAGGAAACGAAAGTATTATGGACCTTTTTGCTCGGTAATAGGTGATCTTGCTCAAGAACGATTCGAATCCTCTCGTTCGTCGTGCACGTGATTCGGGACGCCTTCAACCCTCTACTTATCCCCCTCGTGGTTTTGGTACCTAGAAAAACAAATATAACATATTAATTTCACAGTAATCTTATAACATCTAAATAAAATTAAACCTAAACACAAGTGTTGTGAAAACATTTTTCTTACTCTCTGATGATGAGGTAGTACGAGTGGATGACGCAACATTATCATATACACCATAACGATGACCACGTCGGGCCCTCCGTGCCGACAGAATCGAAGACTCAGTACTCGATGAGAGATCTGGGGCTATCGTCGGGGTCGATTCGCCTTGGACTATGAGGCTGGGCTGTACTGCATGGGCGGGCTGGGCTGTAGGGGCGGACATGGATGCTGAACTGAACATCCGAGATCCACCCCTGTTCGAGATCAAACTCATATGCACAATTCAATAAATATTTATGTTAGTAAAAAAGAAAACTAAATTAATGACTTACTAATCTATATAAAGTGGCACATACACTTTATATAATTCTGAGCATTGACATGTTCCTGTGCAATTTAGATAAATGACTCGATCCTATATAAATATTCATCGCTAACACGATTTGTATTACGTATCCACTGTTGGTCCATGATGTCTGTTTCCATATTACACGACAATTAGTAAAAGATTATTCACCCTTCTTCGTCTCCTTATGCCTTTGGTAAGGGCCCTATCCCATTCGAAAATGCACATATGTGTCGTGGTTGTTGGCTCTCACGACGTAGTTTCGATCTAGGAAAAGTTCGGCAGCATCTCCCTATGGTTCTCTAAATGCACGACATAGATATTTAAAACAAACATCTAGTATGCACTCGAAGAACACATAGGGAGATGTTGCCGAAATTTTCTCAGATCGAAACCACGTCACATGAACCGCTAACCACAACACATAATTGTGCACTCTCAAACTGTCTATGGGTAATCTGGACAATTCAAGAATCATATTGGAGCACAGTCACGCCCAGTGTCCATGCGTGCGTCCAACAGACTCTCGAACGGGTTTAAGTTGAATTTAAGTTTAGTGTACAAAGTTATCCACTGATAACTTCGCACGACTAGTTGAATGTACAAAGTTATCGACTGAGAACTTCGCACAGGCGCTTCGTGCCACATGACCTAACCTAGTACTTGAAGAGTGTTGGACTACGTCATCGGGAATTTTGCAATTACAACTAAATTAAATGTAACATACAAACTAAACTATAATTAATCTAACAATAAACATACAAGCATACAAACAAACTATTAAATTTTAGCATTTAAAAACATACAAACTAACTAATCAATTTTATAATTAATTTTAACATACAAACTAATTCACTAAAAAAATTTAATACAATTATATATGAAACATTAAATACTAAATCATACAAAAACTTAACGAAAAGATAGATTAAACACATACCTCACCAAAAATGCAATTATCCTTCACAACAAATGCAACACTATCCTTCCTTCACCAAAAAAATAAATCATTGTCAAATATTAGCCCAACATCAATCTAAATTCAAATTTCACAACCAAACCACTAAATTAAAAAAATCCACAACATTAACTAATTACCATAAACATCAGAAATTCTACAACCAATTTATGCAAAATCCACAACAAGTGCAAATTGTCTAATCTTACAAATGCAAAATCCACAATATTAGAAATAAAAATAACAGAAAATAACAAAACTTAATTAAAATAACAGAAATTGAAAAAAAAAA
>QANW01005300.1:63561-88990 GCA_003254865.1 Dryas drummondii
TCAGGGGAGGGTGGGTTACAGGGGGTGGGTTTCGGGTGGGGGGGTGGGTTTCCGGGATGAGGAAGGAGGGAGGAGGAGGGGGTGGGTTTTCGGGATGACGGATAAAGGATGAAGGATGAGGAGGGACAACGCACGTGCAGTCAAGAGGAGGGAGGAGCGACAGCTGAGAGAGTTAGGAGAGATGAGTGACAACACTGAAACCTAGCAACTGGGTATACAAATTGAAAGACTTTGGGCGACGAACATGATTCTGTTGCCCAAAGCACCTTTAGGCGAGGAATACATGATTTCGTCGCCCAAAGTATCTTTGGGCGACGAAATCTTGTTTGTTGCCCAAAGTCGTTGACTTTAGGACACCGTTTCATTCTGCCAAAATTTTAGACTTAGGGCGACGAACAGTTCGTCACCCAAAGGTATATTTCGTCGCCTAAACACAATTTTTTGTATGAACCATGATCGTTCATGCGTTCATGCGTTCGAGCTCCGATACCAAAATTCTACATTGACCTAATTTTTTGGAAGAATGATCTTTGAGTGAGAAACTAATAAATGAACGGTTCGGATCATTGAAAACACGATCGACATATGAGGTTGTACATATAAATGAACGGTTTTTACACTTGAAGAATAAAATTCTATTAACTCATTCGTTGAAACCTTGTAGCTTCAATAATTGTGAAGATCAAAACGTGATTATGACGATCAGAGCCATTCATCATATACGTTCATACTCAAAGATCAACTCTGTAAAAAACGGCTCAATCGAAGTTCATCTACCTGTTCGATTATTATTATAAGAATCACGATCGTTCATACACTTTAAACGCCAAACCTAACTTCTACATCTCCAATTGAGATAATTTTTTGCATGGATGATCTTTGAGTGGGGCACTAAGAAATGATCGGTTCAGATCATTAAAATATATCCAAATACACAATAGAAAAGTGATCTTCTACATCCAAATACACTTGAAGAGTATAATTCTATAGCTTTTTCGTTGAAACTTTGTCGATTAAACAATTGTGAAGACTACAATGTAATTTCAACGATCGGAGCCGTTCATTTTATTCGTTTATACTCAAAGATCATCCCTGCAAAAAATCGGCCAAATCGAAATTCATCTACTCCATTGATTAGTATTAGCAAATTCTTAATCATTCATACATTCGAGAACCGTTACATAACTTTTACATCTCCAATAATCCTAATTTTTTGCAATGCTGATCTTTCAATGAGGAATTAAAAATTGAACGGTTCGGATCGTTGGAAACACGATCGCATTGTATGAATAACATACATATAATTGTACAAAAAAAAAAGCAATGAGACTTTGGGCGAGGAACATAAAAATTCATTGCCCAAAATGGCTTTGGGCGACAAAACATACTGTCACCCAACGTACCTTTGGGCAACGTACGAACACACACATTTCTCGCCTAAAGACATGTTGGGGGACGAAACATGTTCCTCGCCCAAAGTACTTTGGGCGATGAAACATGTTTCTTGCCCAAAGTACTTTGGGCGAGGATCATTTATATTTCTCGCCCAAAGTCCTTTTGGGTGACGAAATTTGTTCTCTCCCAAAGTACGTTTGGGCGAGTGCTTGTCAACTAACATTTTGGCGCGCGGGTTTAGGCGACGAAATGATGTCGTCGCCTTCGTCGCCCAAAATCACATTGGGCGATGGACGTGTTTGTCGCCCAAAGATGTATGACATTAGGCGACAAATTTTCTTGTTCGTTGCCCAAAGTTATTTTGGGCGACGAATAGAGGTTCGTCGCTCGAATATGTTTTTCTTGTAGTGTATTCACACACACACTCAAGAATGTTTACGTAAGGATGTGTTAACTTTTGAATCTAACTTAGAATTTCGATTGTTTTAGAAGTACTTTCTTTCTATGACAACACGGTGAAGGACTAACTCTTGTGTTTTTGAATTTTACTTTTACTTTGTTTTGCTCGAGGACTAGCAAAATATAAGTTTGAGGGTATTTGTTGGACACATTTTATATCTTTATTTTACCTCTAAATTATACATTTTTAATCCTAGTCTTTCAATAAAATTAGTGTTTTTAAAGTCTTATTTCCTTATTCTTAACTTTTAAGTAATTTTTCATTTTTATTAGTTTTCCTTATCTTTTTGTTATTTTAGTTGTTATTATAGAGTGTGTTTTAAACTTTGAATTATTATTTTGTGTGTGTAGATTTCTAAAATTAAATGGAAACATTCCATGTTTTCACAGCTTGATCAGTGATGCATCTCATCTCATGACCTCTGCATGCATGCACTACTTTAAATCTAAAATCAGAAGTTAATTGCCAATATTGATGTACAATATGCTTGTGCAGTGGAACATGCATTTGCAGAGGAATAAATCACGTGGAACCAAACTGTTCAGCAGCATGGGCTAGTGGAACAACAGCGGAAAACAGAACAGCAGGCCTGTGAGGAATGCAGCACCCCAACCTGCCGAGCCCTCGGCAACTCCGGCGACCACTCGGCGGTGTGGCGAGCTCTCGGCAGTGGTGGTGAGCAATCGGCGGCGGCTGGCAGTGGCTTGGTGTTCTAGCAATCCCTCGGTGGTTCTTTTTCATCTGACACTCCTGATATGTTCATAAATTCACATATTTTTATATTCCTCTTACTTAATTTTTGTGAGTTCATTTGATTAAAAACTTTAAATTTTATTTAGTTTTGTGTTTTTTGTTTCCGAGCAATAAAATGAAAAATTTCACAATTTATTCTCCTTAATAGATTTTGACATGAATACGATTGGAGATAGAAGCTAACACCTTGAAGTTATTTCAGGTTAAATTTCGTGACATTTGAAGACTTCTAAGGTGTTCATTTTGAATTTCAAAGTTAGCCCAAAACTGCACCCGAGGAGAACTGAGTCAGCTGCATTGTGTGGGGCATAACTTTTTGGTTCAAGCTTGAATTGAGGTATATAATATATGGTTGGAAAGAAGACATTCAGGGCTTTCTATTGATATGTAAAACGTAAATTTATGAGTTAGTTAAGGTCTCCAAAGACAACTCAGAAAGCCTGTCAGCAAAAGAATAAAGTGGTCCCAAGACATCTTTCCATTTTGGGTAATTGACTATCACATGCTCTCTTTCTTTCTCATTTGTTTGCCCATTCTAAGCAAAATTCAGAAACTATAATGTGAAGGCTCTAAATGAAACAAAGAGAACATCTACCTATCTCAACATCCTTTAAGGATCATTCATTGAGGGATAGGATGAAATATTCTCATTTTTGAATTAACCAAACCTTATCCCTTTATTTCATTTTAATCCTAGCCATATATTCTAAACATAACAACTCATCAAAACCATAAAACACTTTCTCAATTTCGAGCTCCCCCCTCTATCCTCTCTAATTTTACTCATTTCATCATTCATTCCATCATCTCATAGATCTCAAAAACACACATTTCATCTTCCATCTTCCAAAACCCTAGCTTGTTCTCATCTATCTTCATCATTTCTTTTCTCCATCTTTCCTCCATCAACTCTTCCTCTCCAAAAAGCCAAACACCATCACAACACCCATCTACCATATTCACCACCATTATTGCAAGAGGAGCTTGGAGGCACTTGAGACAAGAAACTATTTTGGGCATCCTTGGAGGAGTGACACCCTTGGGAGCTTGGCTTCAACATCTAGAGTTTTCTCTTTTCCTTCTTGTTTCCATTTATGTTTCAATTTTTGATGTCGTTTGTAACTTTTATAGCTAGTGAGTAGTTTCTTGATTTAGGGTTAGGGATGTAGCCCTAGCCCAAACATGTAATGAATTTGTGATTTGTGATATAAATGCCCTTTTGGATATATATGCTCTTATACTAGTTTAAAGATCATGACTTATATGTGTGAATTTACCACTTGTGCATATGAGAAATGTTGTCATGTAGAAATTGGAGATTGGTAACCTTTAGTTTCTAAAGCTTATTGCATAAGAGCATGGTAATTTAAAAGCACATTGGTTGGATTGTTTTAATTGCATGGATTCCTCATCCTTAGAACTTTATGCACCTAGGGTTTGCTATGACATTAATCTTAGGTAGTTACTTATCACCTTGGTTGGGATAGTTGATAACATGAAAGATGATGTGTCCTAATTTACCTTAATCGGGGGTTATGAGAGAATCTAATCTATCTAATTAATTTGGCATAATTACTAATTGCATTGTTTGTTACATGAGAGGGTTAGTGTGAACCCCTAATAACCTCAAATTCTTCTTCATCATTGAATTTAATTTGTACTTGAATTTGCTTGTATTTCCATTTGTTAGTTTCAAATTCTAGTGTTACTTATCATCAATCAACCAAACAACAACTCAACACTACACATTTGCACATACCATTATTTTTAGTCTTGGCTTTGCATAGTACATGGCAGGTTGTTTGTTGGTTTTATAACCCTAAAATCAATCTAGCTTGTGGTTGAAATCTCAATCCAATCTTTTGGGTACGACAACACTCTACTTCCATTTTCATACCAAAACTTAACAACCTTGCACTTGAGGTAGGATAACAACAACTCCAGATTCATCTTCATTTGCTTATTGGTGGAAAACATAGAATAATCATTGACCAAACTCAGCACTTCACCAAATTCGTTGTACTTCACTAGCCTTTACACTGAGGTTTACACTGAGGCATATATTGTTAATTCACTGCAATCGCACAAAGCCTCACTTTCGCATTGTTTAAGTCATCAGCGTGCACTTCGCCAACGCATTCTACAGTTCCACTGATGCATTCATCATTCAAGCCAGCAACTGCTTCTTTCCTCTACGCACCAGTTCTCCCCTTCATATATAAATAGAAGGCTTTGTTGCCTTCATTCGACACCAATTCACAGACAACATTGAGCTCTCATAGAGTTCTTCTCTTGAGTTGCTCGCTCCCTCTTAATTCTCTATTTAAATTTCTGTAATTTACATTTGTGTTATTTACTTTTATGTCATTTACATTTATGCTATTTAAATTTATGTCATTTACTTTCATGCTATTTAAATTTATGTCATTTACATTTATTTACTTTTATGTCATTTACATTTGTGTAATTTACATTTAAGTTATTGTGTAGTAATTTCTAGTTGAATTGTGTTTTTAATTTCAATTTATCGTTATTATAATTATGTTATACTTATGTTTTTATTATCTTCTTATTATTACTATGTGTAACTAAATTTCATAATTAGGGTTTCAATGTAGCCTGTCGATAAGATTTCATGTCTCTTAATAAATAATATCCTTATCGATTAATTCTGATTTCTAGTTTTATCCACTTGTGCATAACTAAATCCCTATACTTGTTTTAATATCTGATTAATATTGGAATATGTATGTTGATCGATTGCCTTGTTTAAGTCTACATAAACATCATATGATTCTTAAACTGATTAGTGGATAAAAGAGTAGTCGTTGAAGACAAACATCATGTTTAAACTCTATTTGGTTCTTTAATTGTTCTTTCTATACTTAATGGCCAAGTTCAGAATTATGGTTTAAACTAATTAAAAATCATAGTTAAATTGCAATTCCTGAATACTTGATTAATACCAAACATCATATGGATATATAATCATATTTGGAGAACGAATTCTAGAAATTGAATTAATTAATTTGAATATCTATTTAAACTTGAGACATGAAATTGAATTGTAATGGTGAAATTGAAACCCTAGTGCTTTTTATTTAAAGTATTTACTCTCATTTCTTTGTTCAAATATTTGCTTGTCACCAAATATTTGTTCATCATTGTATTTACTTTTCATTTAAATTACTTTGTTACATTTTGTTCTTATCATCACTCTAAATCAACCATTTTTAATTTCTGTTTATAACTAGCATTTTAATTAAAGTTAAGTAAAGGTAATATCTGTCCTTAAACAATTCTCTGTGGATATATATGCCCTCGCACTTGCATAAGCTACACTACAAACAATTTGTGCACTTGCGAGTAATTGATCTTCATTGTATCAATAAATAAACAATAGGTACCTAAGTGAAAAACTATGTAAACCTGAGATACCTACGTGTAATTTGCTCTAATTTTTTAGTGTGAGAATTTTCTATCCTAACCTGACTAAAATAACACATTATCAAAATAAATTTTTCTCAAGAAAAAAAAAAACATTATCAAAATAAATAATTCTCTTCCAAACATCTAAACCAGCTTAACTTTCAAATAACTATATAGGTTTACACACCTCTTAATTTCTACATTGAAGCATTGGAACAATTTACCATTCTTACCCGGCCAAAAGAAAATTCAAGATATATATTGTAGAGATTGTTTAGCTAATTTGGATGGACATTTGAAACAATATGATAAATAATTAATTTGTCACGCCTTAGCTTTAGCTTCCCCTCAAATTGAAAGCAAATTAATTACTTTTGCACCAAAAGAATAAATTTCAATACCATGTAGGGGTAAACTATATATTGTTCACAAGCAATTTCCTAGACCTATATATATATTCACTAGCTAATTTAATTTATGATATATAGACAAGTCTTGTTGTTCTTGCTTTCCAAGTTGATTGTATTTTCATTGATCACATAATTCATGGCTATTATACAACTACAGGAGTCGTAGTCATTAATTTTCAAATTAATGAGGATCACCAATAAGTTTCTTCTTCCATACTCTTTATTTGTTGCAAGTTTGTTGTTAATTTTCCTAGTTGAATCATCATCAATAGAGAGGTCTACATATATTGTTCACATGGACAAGGGTCTCATGCCCAAGGTATTTATTGACCAAAATAGTTGGTACTCTTCTATTGTCGATTCTATCAAGTTTGCAAACCCTAACTCATTTAAAGGTCATGAATCATCTCCGTCACTTACATACACTTATGATTATGCAATTCATGGTTTTAGTGCTAGTTTATCTATCTTTGAGGTTGGGGCTATGAAAAAGTCTTTAGGGTTCATTTCAGCATCTAGAGGAAGGACGGTGATGCTTCAGACCACTTACACTCCAGACTTTCTCTATCTTGGCAATTTTGGCCTTTGGCCAACCTCAAAATATGGGGAGGATGTCATCATTGGAGTCATAGACACTGGTATATGGCCTGAAAGTTTGAGTTTTAAAGACCATGATATGACCGCCAATATTTCAAGCAAATGGAGAGGAGAATGCCAAGAAGGAGAAAAGTTCAACTCCTCCCTGTGTAACTTAAAACTCATAGGAGTCAAGTATTTTAATGAAGGTTTGATAAAGAAAAAGAACCTTACAAGGGTCAGCTTGAACTCTGCCCGGGATGAATTTGGGCATGGGACACTTGTCTCCTCCATAGCTGCTGGGAATTACGTAGATAGAGTGTCATATTTTGGGTATGCTAATGGAAGAGCTAGAGGTGTTGCACCGCGTGCTAGGATAGCCGCGTATAAGGTTAAATGGGAAGAAGGATGCGAGGACTCAGATATTCTTGCTGGAATAGATAGTGCCATTGCTGATGGTGTTGATGTGATCAACATCTCCATGGCAGTGACAAAGTCCACACTTATAGACGACCCTATATCAATTGGCTCATTTTCTGCCATGAAAAATGGTATAGTAGTTACATGTTCAGCAGGAAATTATGGCCCAGATGCATCCACTTTGTTAAATGGATATCCGTGGGTCATAACTGTAACAGCAGGCACCACAGATCGATGGCTTGCTGGATATTTGTTTCTTGGAAATGGTGTAAAAATTACAGGAAGATCAACATTTCCTGGGAATGTCTCATTACTAAATGCACCACTATTGCACACTAAGTTCCTATCACCATGCGATAATTCCCATTCATTGACTAGTTTAGCATCTCATGGCATCATTGTTTGTGATCATGGATATAATCTCACAAAGCAAATTGAAGTAGTAACCTCTTCACTTGTGTTGGGAGCTATATTTATTTCTAGTTATCATGAAGACGAATACGTTTCTTGTCCTTGCACTCTCATTTCAATACAGGATGGAAAGGCTTTGATAAGTTACATAGAGAGCACATACAATCCTTTGGTGAACATGACGTTTCGAGGGACGATTACAAAGACAGACATTTTTGCACCTGTTGTAGCTAATTATGCATCACGAGGTCCTTCACATGTACATGCTTTTGCAGGCATTGTGAAACCAGATGTAATGGCACCCGGGTCACAGGTTTTGGGTGCTTGGCATCCTGAAAAACCAGCAGGCTATGTAGGGTTGTCAGATTGTCCTGTATTTAGTGACTACATTGTAGAATCTGGGACTTCCTATGCATCTCCCCATGTTGCTGGCTTGGCTGCCCTTCTAAAAAACGTGCACCCAGAATGGAGCCCTGCTGCTATCCGATCTGCCATTATAACTACTGCAAATCCATTTGATAATC
Organism: Dryas drummondii; assembly: GCA_003254865.1. NCBI lineage: Eukaryota > Viridiplantae > Streptophyta > Magnoliopsida > Rosales > Rosaceae > Dryas > Dryas drummondii. Next base: position 71,940 of record QANW01005300.1, read on the forward strand.
GTCGAAGTCCAATTCGAGATGCAGGCAATAATCTTGAATTTGCTTCACCTCTGGCCATGGGATCAGGTTTGATTGATCCAAATCGAGCACTTGATCCAGGTTTGATTTATGATATTAGTCCACAAGATTATGTAAATTTATTATGTGAACATTTTTCTCCGGAGAATATCTCTACCATTGTTAGATCAAAAGATTATAATTGTACAACCCCATCAAACAATCTTAATTATCCATCATTTCTTGCATTGTACATAGAACTAGAAGAAAGAAGATTGATTAAGAAGTTTGCAAGAACTGTAACCAATGTTGGAATGGGTGGAACAACTTACAAGGCAGTGGTTACAGCACCAAAAAATTCTACAATAATAGTCTCTCCAGAGAAGTTGATATTTGAAAAAGAAAGTGAGAAAAAATCTTTCAGTGTCACTATTACTGTGGAGTATAGAGCGAAGGAGAATATGGAAGTTTCATATGGTGAACTTGTTTGGGTTGAAGAAAATAGAAAACATAAGGTTCGTAGCCCTATTGTTTTATTATTTTATACGGATAAATGAATAAGATGGTTTATGTATTGATTAATTATGTCTATATATGATAGGATATCTTTTTGTCTTCCTGTTATTCTACACTAGCCTCTCTACACAATATTAAAAATGCACAATAGTATTCATATATTTTTATATGTGTAATTTTCTTTTTGTTACATTATTAGTGAGAATCGAACTTTGGACCTATCCTAATTCCTAACCCATTATTTCACTCACCCTCGCTACTTAAGCTAATCACAAAAATTTTTAATGGAGTAGTGCTAGGGTGCCTCGAAAAATCGTGCCTCAATAACATGGAAATTCCATGTCACTATTTATTTAACTATATCATTTTTTATAAAGACTATTTTAACCTTTTTTTATAAATCTTAAAACATTTTAAATTATAAAAAAATAAATAAAATACATTGTGTTCTCCGTTTAAAGTTCAGATCCATCATAACCACCATCCACCATTTCACCATTTTTCAATCTTTCCCAATATCATTTGTTTCAATGGATGTTGAACTAGTTGCTTCGCTAGCCAAAAAGAGGCTGTGCGTTCAAAATTGGGTTGCTAATCCAACCTCTCTTGTCTTTCTTTTGAATCATATATAATGGGCTGCCTTGTCCTCCGTCCTCTCTTGTGGAGGGTAGAGCTGTGTAATGTTTTAGTTGTTTTGGCATTCTATTTGCTGGCTTTCGAGTCTTAGATTGTTGCATAATATTCTTTCTTGTGGGCTAGCTCTGCCCCTTTTTAAAGAAATTTTATTTGATAAAAAAAGAAAAAAAGAAAGAGGAAATGAAAGATATATGAATTAAGAATATAAGATTGGAAGGGTCGTGGAGAAAAAAAATTGAAAGAGAAAAATGAGTAAGATGAATTAGGATCATTGGATTTTGAAGGGATCGATAAGATATATGGTCTTTTAATAAAAATGATTTTAATTTGATATAGTGATGTGTATAATCACCAAAAAAAAAAAGTGATGCGTACTAATTAATTTTGCCACATAGAATTGAAGCACAAATTAAGGCACAAGTATTGAGGCCCCAAATCTTTTTCCAATTTTTATTTAAGTCAAATTAAGAATAACTTCTTAAACATGACTGGTGACTTTTTTATCGATCTTCTTAATTTTAAGGTGGTTGTTGATTTTTTTTTTTTTTTTGGTTTTTGTTTTTAATAGAGAAGTTGGCTCAAGTTTTGGGGGGGTTAAAACCTAAAATAAAACCTCGAACAATAATTCTATACCCTAAATATAGAACCATATATCCTCACATGTTGAACCCTATAAAAAATGGCCTAAAAATGACAAAATGTCATAGAAATAGCCATGTGTATATATATATGTATTTAATGCTCTAGATTTAACTGTTAGTAGATAATCTGGTGCTAACCACCCGTTTGGGTCTACAACACACAACGTAAACTCATAATTCGAAATGTTCATTTTTTAGGTCCCCATTCAAAGATCATCATTACAAGAAATCATTCAAATTGAAGATTATTTAGCCGTTTGATTATCATCACAATTATATATATACAGTCTCTTTCGTTGAGGTATACCTCATCTTAAACATACTGAGGCATGGATTGTGGGACCCACTCTACATTTTAATTTGATGATCAAAGTTGTCTATATGCTAAGTCTCTATACAAGGATCATCTTTGTAAAAAAATAGATAAATCGGAAATCATTAAGACATCTAATTGTGATAGAAGAAATATACAAACATAGTGATTTCGTAAATACTCAAAATGATGACCCTTTAATAAAATGGTAAAACGATTTCCAATTTGTCTAAAATTTTTGTAAGGACGATCCTTATATAGAGACTTAGAAAATAGACGGCTTCGATCATCAAAGTACAATGCGGAGTGAGTCTCACAAGTTATACCTCATTATGTTTAAAATGTGATATACCTCAACAAAAGTGATATGTATATATAGAGCTAGCATTACCCCTACACCCGAGGCCAAGTGTTCCAGTGCTCCCTCGCTCCCCGACCCTTTGACCTCCATTATAACAAAACAAAAATGTAGAAGATAGAAGATAATATATATTTCTTGAGAACATATAGAAGATAATATATAATTTGTTCATATGAGCAAATTTTCTTAATTGCATTTTATGGATAAGATTGAGTTTAAAACATATATTTATGCAGAAAAATAACTTTAATTAATGAAAAAAAAAAGTAACTTTAATTTTATAAACTTAATGAATGTTAAAAAAGTTCACCCAATGAGAAAAAAAGTTTGCATTTTAAGAAGAATGTATTGAATAAATTAAAATGGTTGAGCGTTAGGCCTTCCTTGCTGCCAAGTGCTCAACATGTACTTTATTATTATTTTTTTGTATTGGGCTAATAGTCATTGTTCGACAATAAATCGATCTCTTGGCCTAAAAAAAAAAAAAGACAATAAATTGATCTTCAATGACAAAAAGTAACAATGATTGTTACTATTGAAAATTTTGTAATTAAATCATTAGGTGTGATTCAATCCCCTTACGAATCCCGTTATTGAAGGGCTTTGATGAAATCTGACAAATGAACAGTGAATTGCACAAATAAACAAAAGAAACAACACACCAAATTAACGTGGTTCAGCAATTTTCCTGTCCACGGCGAGCACCAAGAGATTTCACTAACTTTAAGAGAAAATTACAAGGGTTTTTTTTCATATTTAGTACCTGAACTTTGACCATTGTCTTAATGTGGTACCTAAACTTTTATTTGTCCCAATTGAGTACCTAAACTTTTATTTTGTGTCTAATAGGTACCAAAATGAATTTCTGTTAAAATTATCAACAAAAGTTAGGGGCAATATAGTCACTTCAAAAAATTTATATTTTAATTTTAATTTTTAATTTTTTTTGTTTGTTGTGTGTTTTTTTTTAATAATTTTAAACATATAAAGAAAATACTTAAAATATACTTTGACTATATTGCCCCTAATTTTTATTGACAATTTTAACAAAAATTCATTTTGGTACCTATTAGACACAAAATAAAAGTTTAGGTACTCAATTAGGACAAATAAAAGTTTAGGTTTCACATTAAGACAATGGTCAAAGTTTAGGTACTAAATATGAAATAAACCCAAATTACAATGATCACATGAACTCTGTTCTCTCTCTCTCTCTCATACTTTTGGGTAACACTCTTGATACAATTCTTGCTTTCTCTTGATCTCACCCTTGAGAAAACCTCTCTTAACAAACTCTCACTTATGAAATCCTTGAGAAATCTCTAGCTTATTTAAATTCCTAAGCCTCAAGGACCTATTTATAGCTTATAGGCCTTAGGTTACAATCCTAAAAACAATAGGAAACCAAAACCTCTTCACTTTGCTTAAAAGAATAACTTACCAAAAAGACAATATGGATATAAAATCCTAATCTTGGTAGAAGTAGGAGTCCTAATCTCCTTAGAATTGGGAAAAAAAAACTTGTCAAAAATTGGTCTTTGCTGAGATTTAGTAGGGTAGGATCGATCTTACCCTTTATAGGATCGATCCTTCAAGCTAGCCTTCTTGATCCTTTTCTATGCCAAACCTCCACGACCACTTTCATGGACCCAGGATAACTTCAAAGGTGAGCCAAAAAACACAATATAAATTAGGGTGGATATGACTCCATAAGCTTGAATTTTAGTGTTTTATGTTAGTTTATTAATTTTTGGCATGTTTAGTTAAGAAAAGGACAGGAAGTATATCTTTAAGTATCATTTTCATGCAATTTATTTTGTAGTATTGTTGCATAGTGATTAGGGTTGTTAATGTCTTACCATGACATGTTGTAAAACTCGATATGTACTAAATGAAATTCATGTGGATCCTTTGACTCGATCAACCCTGCCATTTGCATATAGGAATGAACTACTTGATCATAACCATGCATCCACTTGTATACGCGAGTCTCACCTCTATTAAAAAATATACTACCAAATGTGTTACTGGTTATAGTATTACTCAAATAGTAATTATATATACTTTGATTTTAAACCAAATATTGATAAAAAAAATCTAAAATGATCGATTTAGTGTATAGGCTTGAAGATTGAGGAATGAAAATTAAAATTTTAATGTACAAAACTCATACCATGTTAAATTTTTTGCAGTTCAAAAGCCAGAGTCAAAGGCCTCACTATACATCAAAAAAAAGAATTGAAATACATTAGGGAAAAAACTTCCCGTTTGGCACTACTTTTTAAATTGTCAAAAGCGCTTTCAAATTAGTAAAAGCGCTTTTGATAGCGTTTGGCAAAAATAATTAGAAGTGCTTTTGAGTTATAAAAGCACTTCTAAGGGGTTTTTTGAGAAGCACCTGACAGGTGCTTTCTCAAGAAACACTTTCAAGTGCTTTTGCATAAACAACTTAAAAGTTTTATAAAAATTTATATGTGCTTTTTAACATAAGCGCTTCTGATAAAAGCGCTACTAAATAAAAGTGCTTCTAAGAAGCAGTGCCAAACAGGTTAGATCATCTGCAACATATTTCAGTGCTTCTTCTTAAGCATGTCCACTGCTACAATAATTTTTTTTTTTATATAAATGCGCACAGACAAGATATATATTCATGTACAAATTGTTTTAAAAAGGGGTCAAATTTCTAAAAATATTTAGTTTCAATGTAAGAATAATAAGGATCTATTTGTATGTCATCTGGAAAAATGAGACTTTCCAAGAATGAAGGGTCGAGGGTTACTTTGTACCTCACAAAATGGACATCCGAAGTTTTCGACTAAATAGTCAATGTCTAACTCCTCCCATCTTCTCTGATCTGTCTAAAAGAAATGAAATGAACTACCGTGATTGCATGTAGGCTTAAACAACCAATAATTATATTTTTGTCAAAATACCCAAAAAACAAGATGAAAGGTTTACTATTAAAATACTTCTGGTAGTTGCAAGCAATACACCCAATCAACATATAATAGTATTAATAAAATTTAATTTAATAAGCATAAACATGAGCTAATCTTGTTCTCAAATCTCAATACTCTATATCAGTCAATTGTATCTCTGTCAAATTGCAAACTCATAATTTTTGTTAATCTATCTTGTCAAATTACAAACTCTACATATGTCAAGATCATCATCAGAAGTACATACTCTATATCGTTCAACTGCTTTGAATAAGTACTACCTTTGTCTCTGTTTGCAAAGTATTTGACTCTTTAATATGCTGAACCTCGATAGCACGAAGCCAAAGCCAAAGGAGACAAAGGTTGGATGCCTGTTAAATTAATAGCTGATTCGATTGAACATAATCAAAAGCAGTTGATGAAAACCTCACATATATAACCAAAAAAAGGGAACAAGGACGTTGAACAACAAACAATGAAGTTAATGAAGAATCCCACATTTCTTCCTTAAAATAGTAGTTTCGTCGACTCTAATGATAAACCTAGTGTTTCCCTTCTATGTGAAAATGCAATTCTTGAGTCAATTATAAAAACACTTATGCAATATTATAATTAAATATATATATATGTAAGAACAAAAAGGAAATAGTTAACAAGTTAATGAAACAAATTTGGTAGGTTTGGCAAATTTGAAAGAGTCCATTAATATATAGGTACTAGCATCTAATTTAATTAATCATAACCACCTAAAGCCTCATTCTTCCTTTGCGGACAATCTACCACAAACTCATTCTTCATTTGTGGACACCACACCACCACTAAATCCCAAAATACCATGCAGACACCACAACACCACCACTAGATCCCAAAATACCATCCGAAAATAGACATAACAAAAACATAACATGCAGACATCTTCCAAAATACCAGTATCAACGCATCACCAAAAAACAGAAACTGAAACTGCAAGTCTTCAACTCTAATAAACTGCTGTTTCACTTGCAGTTAATTAATAACTGCAACTGTAAGTCTGCAACTCCAATAAACTGTAGTTTGGGCGACGAAATGTAGCTTTAGGTGACGAACAGTGCGTCGCCCAAAGTCTGAAATTATGGCGGGATAAAACGGTGCCCTAAAGTCAACGACTTTGGGCGACGAACATGAATTCGTCGCCCAAAGTCACTTTAGGCGACGAATTAACACGTTTGTCGCCCAAAGTGACTTTGGGCGACGAATTCATGTTCGTCGCCCAAAGATACTTGGGGGCGACAAACGTGTTAATTCGTCGCCTAAAGTGACTTTGGGCGACGAATTCATGTTCGTCGCCCAAAGTCTTTAAGTTTATACCCAGAAATGGTTCACTTCAGTCACTCTCGCTCACTCACTCCCTCACTTCAGTCACTCTCGCTCACTCACATTCGAAGAAGCTTGGGGTCAAAGACATTGGATGAAGGCTATGGATGAAGAAATTCATGTCATTGAAAAAAATGATACATGGGAGCTCACTGCACTTCCTAAAGGAAAGAAACCTATCGATGTTAAATGGGTGTACAAGACAAAGTACAAGCCAAATGGAGAGGTNTTGTTGTGAAGGATAATTGCATTTTTGGTGAGGTATGTGTTTAATCTATCTTTTAGTTAAGTTTTTGTATGATTTAGTATTTAATGTTTCATATATAGTATTTAATGTATGATTTAGTATTTAATGCTTATATGTATATTGTTAGATTAATTATAGTTTAGTTTGTATGTTACATTTAGTTTAGTGGTAATTGCAAAATTTCCGATGACGTAATCCAGCACTCCTCGAGTACTGGGTGAGGTCATGTGGCACGAAGCGCTTGTGCGAAGTTATCAATCGATAACTTTGTACATTTAACTAGTCGTGCGAAGTTATCAGTGGATAACATTGTACACTAAATTTAAATTCACCTTAGACCCGTTCGAGAGTCTATTGGACGCGCGCATGGGTGCCGGGCGTGACTGCGCTCCAATATGATTCTTGAATTGTCCAAATTACCCATGGACAGTTTGGGAGTGCACAATTATGTGTTGTGATTAGCGGTTCATGTGATATGGATTAGTTAGTTTGTTAGTTTTTAAATATAAAATTTAGTTTAATTACAAAATGTAGATTAATTAGTTTGAGAAATATAATTTAGTTATAAGGTGAAATGCGATGGAGTCAGCTCCTAATGATGTAGTTCAGCCATCCTCGAGTATTGGGAGCCCCTCTATGCCACGGAGGGCCCGTCGATCTCACCGCTCTAATCAGGTCACCGCTTCCGCTTTCGCTTCATCTACTGCCACGTCATCCACTGCGACGAGGGGACCATGTAGTGGGTTGATGTCCTCTCGGATCGTGCGCAGTACTGGAGCGCGGATTCCAGTCATGTGTGTGCAAAACGGCCGACGACCGTTAGATCCTAACGTTGACAGTTTGTTCTCGCATGATGTGGGGCCTATTATTCGTGCCGAGTGCGCCATGGTTGCAACCACTTGGAAAAAATTGTCGGCAGAGATTCAACACAAAGTGATCCGCTCCATCTTAGTGAGTATATAGCTCAATAATTAATTCAAAATGATAAATTTGATCATTCATAACAATCTAATATTTTTTTCAGGTTAACTTTGACATTCAGATGGATGATCCCCTCACTGTCACGTACATGACAGATTTACTCATCAAGTCCTACAGGCAGTGGAAGGACGAACTACACGTGCATTTCAAGGGATTTTCGTCGGCAGTTGAGGCATTGGCGAACCCCCCTACGGAGTTGGTAGAGCGGTCTGACCAGTGGCGTTTTTTGTGCGATCATTTCATGAGTCCGTCGTTTTTGGTACGTTTTATCATCTTAAGACTTTAAAAAATCGATTATTGTTTTGTTATTCTATTATTGTATACATACACTAACATATTTATAATTTGCTTAATATTTAACAGAAGAAGTCGGTCGCCAACGCCAGAAACTGGAAAGGGAAGCCATTTAACCATCATAGTGGTCCGACGCCCATCTCATATCGAGTAGAGTCGCGACGTCGGGTACGTCATTATTTAATTTAATACATATATATTCTTTAATATTGGTTGGGTCTTTGACAAAATTATTTTCTTTTTCAGCGTGGGTCGCAATTCCCGGAGATAGATACTTTCGGAGATATCTATGTTCATCCTGGTTGTGATGCGGCCAAGGCAAAACATGTTAGTTTTTTATATTTTAATTTTTTTCACAATTTTTTATATTTATTTGTCTAATTGGTTACTTGTATATATAACATTTTGAAGGATGAGATGGTGGCCAACTCGAGAATATATTTGGAGAGCTTGGCCGAGCAGCACCCTCCGGGTACTCCGTTGGAGTCGATTCCAGTACCCGATCCCGATGTCGGACTTCGTATTATGATAGACTCACTGCGTGTTAGGCCCGATAAGGAAATATGCGGCATGGGATATGGGCGGATTCGTGATGTTCGATCCTCGTCTTCGTCTTCATGTTCGTCTCAGCCATCTGCAGTCGTCGCAGGGTTGTCCGCTCAAGTGAAGAAGTTGCAGGAGGACTTACGAGCTGAGAGAGCGGAGAAGGAGGCGTTATATGCTGCATTGACCAAGGCGATACCTGGGTTTGTCCCGCCACCATCTTCTCATCAACCTCCGTCAGATATGAATGATGATGATGCTACTAGTTTAAAATAGATTGACTATATATATTAGGGTTAATTACTACTTTGTATGGATATTTTGATATATAAATTTATGAATTTTGTTTTATATAGTTTTTGAATAAATAATTTTTTTTTAAATATTAAATTTAAATAAAAAAAAACAATTTAAAAAAAAAAATGTTTGGCCGACGGAATTTTTCGTCGCCCAAAGGGTGTTTGGGCGACGAACAAAGCTATTCCTCGCCCAAAGCATGTTTGGGCGACGGAATTTTTCGTCGCCTAAACATGCTTTGGGCGACGAACGAGGTGTTCCGTCGCCCAAACTCTCTTTGGGCGACGAAATTTGTCCGTCGCTCAAAGCACGTTCCAGCGAGTAAATTAGTTATTCCTCTCCCAAATCTTGTTTAAGCGACGGATAATTTCGTCGCCCAAAGCATGCTTTGGGCGAGGAATAAGTGTGTTCGTCGCTCAAACCCTCTTTGGGCGACAAAATTTGTCCGTCACCTAAACATGCTTTGGGCGACGAATTTTATGTGTTAGGAGACGGAAAAAAATCCGTTGCCCCAGGTATCTTTGGGCGACGAAATTTAGAAGTTCGTCGCCCAAACTCTTGGGCGTCACATTTTTGGGCGTCCAAACGCTCGACGAACGCATTTCGTCGCCCAAACGTTTGGGCGACAAAAATCTGCTTTGGGCGACGAATTTCGTTCCTCTCCCAAACCCTTTTTTCTTGTAGTGATATACTCTACTATCCATTGTAATTTAATCATTATTCAAGAGCATAATTAATATTTTCCAAGACAAAACTTCACAATGTAATGAAGCGAAGGAGGCAGAGAATATAGACGGAAGAGAGATATTATATATGACATTTCAAGGAATGATTTTGTATTAACTCACAATGAACAATTGCATATATAGATTAGATAAAGATGGTTGAGATACACTGAGATGCATATATCTTGATGAAAAAGGTGATCTAATAGAAATTGAATCTTGAATTTTTTTTTATTAAAATGAAAAACAAATACACTTGGAGTATTTATGGTCTAATTCGAGTTAACAAACCCAAGTCGGTTTGATGTAAGACAACTATTTCAACAGTAATTTGTTAAGTGGTTCTAAACATGCATGCATGGAAATCTGTGTGATCTCCTCCTTTAGCTCTTTATCATGTGACTCGTGGCTTTCTAATCTGCCTCCATCAATACATCTCACCTATATCACAATCGTCTGTTTCTCGGGATTATGTAACACCATGACCCTTCTATATATCATATCCATCAAGACTTCACCATTCTCTAAAATGCTTACAGGCTTCAATGAAAGTTTTTTCTCTTCATCATAAACCTCTTGAGCTAAAATCTCTAAAACTCCATATTCCTCCCTCATCCATATTGTAAAAGGAGCATTGTCAATGGAGTTAGTTTAAATGAAAAGACGATTCCAATGAAGATACAATCCCTATTGCACAAGACGTCAAATGCACCATCTCCTTCAATTTCTTATCTGCTAACTCAAAAGAAATGAGAACATACATCAGATCAATATATAATAGAATTGACAAAAGAATTAATGTCAAAATGTTAAAAGAGACTAATAGATCCACATCAATCAAAAAATAAAAAGAGAAACTAATGGTAAACTGTCAAGAATATACAACATACCTCTGGTAAATCATTAATCCGATCTGATACTTAATTGAGGACCTTCATTTCATTCATCATCATAATCTTCATCTTCGCTTTCTGCAGCTACCCCCAAACATAGCCTACAAATTCCCCCAAATACCATATGCTCTATCTCCTTAATTTATCGAACTTAATCCCTAAATACACTATGAGAGATTTCGTATGTATGTGATCAATTTATATAAGGGTTTGAAAAAAAATGGGCTTCTAGGGTTTGCTTTTGGATAAATTCTTATCTTGTCCAGGTTCTTCCCCCCATATCTGTTTGGTAGAAATGTTTCTTTTTCTGCTGCAGATTATTTGGTAAGTGTCTTAAATGTATAACTGCTATATTTTTTTTTTGGCCAGGGTATAACTACTATTTGAATACTATAAAAAGTGAAATATAAGGCATAAGAAAATTAAATTATACAAGAAATTTATTCCCTTTTTTTTTGTCAGTACTTTATTTTCTTTCTAAAATTGTAAAATGTTATATATGTAATATATATTTCTCAATGAAAGTTATGTCTCCTAGTAAAAATCTGTTCATTGTTAAAAGCTAGGAAAGTAAAACTCTTAAAAAAGAAAATGCATATCACCACAATATGAACTAATATTCTTACAACGTGCGTGTTTGTGAAATTAAATTGTGTTTCTCATATATTAAAATTCAAAAAAGAATAAATAAAGAAAAGTTGAAACAAATTTGGAATATTTAAAGAAAAGTTTGTGAAAGGAAAAGTAAAAGTGCATGGACGGAGAACGTGTATGGACGAAGTATGTGCATGGACGGAGTACGTGCATGGAATGAGTACGCGCGTATTAGGTTTTTCGGTTTTAATACACGGCATTGCTTGCTTAATTGGTTCATCACCTTATTTACAAATGTTAATTGTTGTTTTCTTAAAATACCTTGTTGCTTAATTAAGTGATTTGTAAGAGTAAATAAGGTTTTCAACTCTTTGAATTTGTGGTTATTAAGCTTTATTTACTCTAATATTTGTTTCGACTTTGTGTGAGACTAGCTTTGAGAATTGTTTCCAAAATTATTTTGGATCGAGTTATTCACATTTTGGTAACTTTCTAGAACTTTTCTAGAATTATTTGAAATATTAGTGATTTATCTTGAGAAGTTTGAAATTTTTTGGAGAATAGAGAGGTATTTGAAAACTCAAAAATAGTAGTTGGGAAAATAGTAGTTGGGTTTGGGGCTTTAAAACCATACATTAATGGAGGGTGAACGGAGAGGGGAGCTTGAGAGGAAACACATTAAAACCTTCAAACTCTTGGAAGTACGTACGTTCATATCTGTAGGGGACAAAAGGTGAGACTAGAGGGTGACTTGGGTGGTTGTAGGCAAGGGCGGAAGGTCATTGGGGCTAGGGATGGCCTTGGCCCCCATTTCTTTTATGACATGTTTACTAATCCGCAATCGGGTTAGAAGGAATTGAATTGAGGAGAAATTGGATTGAGGAGGAGTCAGAATCCGGATTCCCATTGAAGCTGTTTACTAAACTATCTGGAATTAGAGTAGGAATGATACTGATTCCATATAACTTGATTACTAAAATACCCTTGTTACTAAAATCGAAATTGGAATTGTAGAAATAATGTGCGGGTATAATAGAAAAAAAAAATGGCCTCCTAATGGGTTGTTTCTCTAGCTATCAGAATACCATTCCCCATCCAAGAATCCAATTAATTCCTCCAAAATAAGGAGTTGAATTTCTGATATTATGTGGGTCCCACTTGTGTTTTTATTCTCATATAGTTAGTTAACACATGAGTAATCCATAATTGGAATCCAACTCCTTATTTTGATCGATTCCGATTACATATTAGTAAACATGTCATTAACTCATTCCCATTCTTTGATATGTATTGACTTTTCTTTATAGGGCATTATCCCAATTTCATTTACATTTTTGTTCTTACACATTATTAATTTATTGAAAAGTAGATTAATATATTATAGTCATAACTTCATAGTCCCTAAGGTAGAATAGCGAGATCCCATAACCAATCACAACCAATCAAGGTAAGTCTTGCATATCATGCATCCCATAATCATATTGCATGCCACTCTGGTTCTTCATAGTTATATCTATAATCTATATGCATGCTCAATCGAGTAGAACTAGTTCTCTATTTGATTGATAAAGTGTTTTTTCTCAGCTAGCTCAAAAATACTTAAATGCTCGATTGATAGAGTCTATGATACTTTATTAATTGATGAATGCTGAGATGAGCAGTTGTAACTGCGCCTATCAATAGATCCATGTTGTCTATTGTTAGATTATGTTCATTTGGAAATTAAGCTACACTCTTAACTTGCTTTTTGTGCATGTGTGTAGCCATCATTAATAGCTTGCCAAATATGCTAGTCATGTCTTCTTAAACCAATTATTATTCATTGTGATCCTTGATATATAATGTCTCACCTGCCTATCAAGATCCTTGTCTGGTGATCTTTGACAGTGGTCTCAATCGATATAGTAATTCTGTGTATCGATACACAACTGTTTGAAATTAACTTAACTTTCTAGTAAAACAGTTTTATTTAATTTTATTGACAATCGATAGAGCGCAGACTGACCATCGATAGACTAAGCTTCACTCAATCGATACTCAAGGCTAGTGTATCGATTGATTGTTTAAGTTGTTTGTCTTTGTCTAAGTCCTTATTTTGCTAATTTGTTCAGCTCGAGATTTGTCATTGCTCATTTGGAGCGTCGAATCATTAGGTCAACATGCTAGTTTTTGTTTCTCCGTAAATACATCATTATGCAGTTGTTGAACCTTGGAAGAATAGATTAAAAAATCTCGATAGGACACCAATCTCCCAAACACAGTGAGAGTATCTTCGAAGTAGCAACTTGCTTGTTTACCTTCTTTATGCACTTGTGTTCTCATATGTTCATGCATTGTTCTTGATTTCATTATTATTTTTATATGCATGTTCACATGGCCTTCTAGTCCTCCCCTCACTTTAGGAGCATTATCCATATATGTTCAAGTGAGTTTGTTTTAGTTGTTTCACACACACATACACATATTTGTGCTTCATATACATATCATTGCATCTGAAGAAATCTAAGCATCCATCTCAAAACCAATTGGCAGTAAGAGGAGTATCTTAAACCTTTATAAGTCACTATGTAAGGCCTTACATTTTTGACGTGTGATCTTTCTCTCAACCCGCACGTGTGTCGTCACTCAAGCCTAACACGTGGACAATTCATATATATTAATTGGGTGACGTGGGAGCACGTGTCACCATTAGGCTTAATACGTGGATAACCTACTTTGATAGCATGAATAAATCTAAGCATATATCCCAAAACTAATTGGTAATAAGAGAAGTAGCATAAACCCTTATAAGCCATTATAAAAGGCCTCACTTTTTCGATGTGGAATCTTTCTCTCAACAACATATCTTGTTGTCTTGGGAGAGCATCTTGAGCACCCTCAACGGTAGGAGATGATTTACGAGTGAAAGTAAAAGAGAGATCTAGGATAGGAAGGGTTGGGCAACTATCGAGTGTGAGTATAGAGTCTGTAAGGCCTTCCACAGTGGTGAGCTTAAGAGTGAGAGTGAGAGTGCCCTGAAGCTCTAATTTTGCTTACAGTGGGCCGGAGTAATGAGAGTGAGGGTGAGTGAGGGTTAGAGTTGAGGGTGAGGAGAGGATCCGGCTGAGAGTGAGAGTGTGTGAGTTTTTTATCACAGTGGGCCCCATCGAAATCGAAAAGACGAAAAAGGGCAGAGAGAAGAATTAAAACCCTTCAGCACAGTCCGGAATTTTCGAAGAAGGCAGGGGCAATTTGGTATTTGCGGAGGGAGAGAAAACAGTGGCCGACAAGCTACTGTTCAGCCAATAAAGCACCGAAATGGAAAAGACCATGAAGGGCTTTTGACAAATTCAAAAAGCTGAGGCACGGTCCGGAATTTTGAAAGAAAGCAGGGGCATATTGGTAATGCGGAGGGAAGGAATAAAGTGGCCGACACGCCACTGTTCACCGCAGGTGCTGCCTCCCACTCGCCCACATGCGCGCCTGCTTCACACCGTTGGCCCAGATCACTTGCCCGTTGCAGATCAACGGTCCCCTTTTTAAGCCCGGTTTCAATTTAAAAAAAAAAGAAGACAGCAACACGTGGCAGCGTCTGGAGGCTCAGATGAGTGTATTCGTTGGAGATCAACGGCTAGAATTAATTGACCGCTATAATGCAATTAAAAATACAAAAAAAATTCGAAAAAATATTTAAAAATTCTGAAAAATTTATAACGGCTATTTCATCATTTTTCCTATAAATTGAGCATTCACACTTCATTTTTTCACACATCTATCTATCCAATTCATTCATTTTATCAATCTATTCAAATCACCTCACTTTTCCTAGAAAATTCTTTTTTTCCAATCATGGAAAATGCAAAGAGAAAGAATTGGTCCAATGAAGAAGAGGTAGCGCTTGTTGAAGCTTGGATGGAAAATTCGGAAGATTGTGAACTCGGATCCAATCAAAGAAACATGGAATTTTGGAATAAAGTGTACGATCAATTTATTCGGAAATCTCCTCTCGCCGTGAGGAATGGGCGACAAATTGGGGCGGTCATGGCTCACTTCAAGAAAATAGGGCAAGCCACCTCGAAATATCATAAATGTATCTTGGCGGCCGAACGATCACGCACTAGCGGGCAAAATCAAATTGATACGGTGAGTTTTGCTAATTAAACTCAAATATTTTTGTTAATTAAATTCACATATTTATGTTTGATTAATATGTGTGTACTCTATTTTAAATTGTGTATACTTTATTTTTGCTAGTTAAACTCAAATATTTTTATTAATTAAATTCACATATTTATGTTTGATTAATATGTGTGTACTTTATTTTAAATTGTGTATACTTTATTTGTGCTAGTTAAACTCAAATATTTTTGTTAATTAAATTCACATATTTATGTTTGATCAATATGTGTGTACTTTATTTAAGATTGTGTATACTTTATTTTTGCTAGTTAAACTCAAATATTTTTGTTAATTAAATTCAAATATTTGAGTACCATTTATAATTCATTAATTTGTTTTCATATTACTAGGTGACCTTTGCCAACGCACGATACCAAGCAACAAACTCGAAAAACCGTCCTTTTGCTTGGCACCATTGTTTTGCTAAGATGCAACACTTTGTGAAGTGGCAACATGCACAAACCGACACCCCCACTGATGCCGATACCGAAGCTGAAGCGGTTCAATTGAGCGCGGATGAGGATGCCCCGGCCTTTCAACCACTTAGCGGTAGTCGCCCGAGGCCACCTGGTAGAAACAACTCCAAGAGGGCCAAACAAGTTGATACTAATGATGATGACCTTGCCGATAGTATCAGGTTTCTTTGCCACGGGCAGAAGGACATAGCTGCTTCACGCGACCGATTGATCAAAGAGCACACCGATTTCAAACAAAAGCAGCAAGATTATGAGGTCATGGGCAAGGACCTCACCAACATGCACGGAGAACAACGAGCGTTTTGGGAGGCACAACAGCGTGAGGTTTTGGCGAGGTGGAGGGCAAGTGCTGCTAACGAGGCCAATCAGGGCACGTCAAGCTCGGGAGGGTACTTCCCCAACACTGACTTTTCACAATATGACTGACGTGTCATTGTTTTTCCAACTATTTCTGTCGTGTACTTTATGTATGCATTTTATTATGAATTAAAATAAAATACCCTATTATTAAATATGTCACGAATTCTTTTACTTTTCCAAGATGATAAGATAGCCTGTTATGACTGATGATAAGATTTTGATTCGTTTAACTTTCCAAGATGATAACATTTTGATTCGTTTAACTTTCCAAGATGATAAGATAGCCTGTTATGACTGATGATAAGATTCTGATTCGTTTAACTTTCCAAGATGATAAGATTCTGATTCGTTTAATTTTCCAAGATGATAAGATTTTGATTCGTTTACATTATCACACCTAGTCTATAAATTTCACCATGTCGTGCCTTCACCAATTCACCCTGCTTAGTAATTGCAAAAAATTCGTTTACACTTTGCTTCAGGATGTCTACCCCCCACGGTTATGACTCAGATGAAGAGATGTTTCAGGCACAACTAGACATGTACGATGACCAGCTCGCAAATATCACGGCGTGTGCCATGGCTGCTTACCGACGACATACACAACGAAGTGAAAGAAGGCCAATACATGGAGGCACATCCCAACCACGACGATATATCCCTCGAGACCGACAACTAGGCCATGGTCTTATTATGAGCAACTATTTCGACCCTGGAGCAAGATATA
>QANW01005300.1:89035-107577 GCA_003254865.1 Dryas drummondii
GCGTTCGGGATTCTGAGGGCTAGATGGGAGATTCTAAAAAAGCCCGCCAGAGGATGGAAAGCCAATGATCTGGGCTATATTATGAAGACATGCATAATTTTGCACAACATGATCATTGAGGACGAGCGTCCAGAGAACGAGGACGATGAATCGGACGATGACATTGACCACGTTCAGGAAAGAATCTCCCGGGCTGTGGCACGGTATGACACTGAACCATATGATGGAGGCCAAAGTTATCAGCCAATTCTTTTAGAGCAACGACTTTCTCGGGTTAGGTTGATACGGTCAACAACACTCCACCAGCAACTGAAGAATGATTTGGTCCAGCACCTTTGGACGCGAGAAGGAAGTCGTGGCCAAGCACAACGCCGACGCCGGCGATGAACGCCGAAATGTTGAAGATGTCTCCAATACCATTGTGTGTTTGTTTGTGTTTGTGTTTGTCGTTTTGTGTTTGTTTGTGTTTGTTTGTGATTTTTTTTTGTTTTATTTGTTTATGTTTATTTATGTTTGTCTTAAATTTTCTTGTTTTATGTTGGTGAAATGAAATAAAGGTATTGGTGGAGACAAAATATAGAATTTATATTTTAGGTAAAAAAATTATAAATTCAAATATAGTCAATATTGACCTTATATTAAAGATCTCTTTAAAATAAAACTAATGGTATAATTTTTATAAATATTTAAACTATAAATTATAACTTAACTATAACTTAATCTAACTTAGGCTTAATTTAATTATATACAATTACATTACTCTCAGCTCTTACTCTCAGCACCACTGTAGCTTCAGCACATATCACTCTCACTCTCACTCTCACTTTCACCACTGTGGATGGCCTAACAAGTGCCTTGTTTTTCTACCTCATGCATATCAATGGCTTGGTCCCACAATTTTTTGGAGTATTAAGGCATCCTTTTCTGCATCAGCGAAAATCATTTTTCGTGTGTGTGAATGCTTGTGATCTTTGTGTGAGTTCACCTTTCTCAAACTAGCTGGCTTTAATTACTTGTTCGTATCATATGCAGTTTAGATCTTCTACTTAACTATGTTGTTAATAATCTGATAAATCCATTAAATATTCAGAGTTTGAGAAAGTTTGTAATGTTTTCAATCCCCTCCTCCCCCCCCCCCCTTCGATCTAGGCACACTGTAGTCTATCTAGTAACCTTACATTACCTAACCAATGTACCAGATGTCTATAGCCTATAAACCATACTAGATCTGCCTAATGTATCTATAGGCTATTCCAGTGTATTTTATTCATTAAGGCAATAAATAAAAGCTCTATTTGCTCCTCAATTCTCTTTGTGCTTTTTTTCTTTAATCCAAACACATCAATCCATATCTGTCTTTTTTTCTTCTTTTTTCTGGCAGCATTTTATTGTTGAAAATGTGGCTACAAAATGTTTTTAATTCATTTCTCCCTATTTTTCCACATTTTTCAAAGGATAAATGCGATCGTATGTAAAAGCTTAGCCCCAACAATAAATGCTCATCAAATTATTATTTGCTTAATCTTTAAAAGAAATTGTCAATGTTTCATACTTTGTTGATGACAAAACACCATCGTTATAGGAAAATATTTGGGTCACCCCTCCCCCCAAAATAACAATTTCGGTAATGTCGGCGCATGATCGGAACCGTTCACTTTTTAGATCACCTATTATAGATCATCTCTGCAAAAAATCAAATCAATCGGAAATTGTTTGGTTATATAACTGTTGTCAATTAAGTAAAAAAAATTGATGGTTTTCAATTAAAGAGTCATTTTTTGACCAAACCGTTGATTTTTTTCTATTTAATCAACAATAGTTATATAATCAAACGATTTCCGATTGAGTTGTTTTTTTGCAAAGATGATCTATAATAGGTGATCTAAAAAGTGAACGGTTCCGATCATGCGCCGGCATTATAGAAATTATTATTTTGGGGGGAGGGGTAATTGTTCGTATGATTAATCGTCTAGTCATAACGACAAGTCACACAAGGCTTAACATCGTGCTGTTTGGGCCTAGGCCCAAAAAGACTAAGCCCTTCCTGGGCTCCTAGCCCCCGACCTCCTAGGCTCCGGCTTCATAGGCTCCGGCCCCCTGAGCCCCGGCCTCTTAGGCTCCGGCCTCCCAAGCTCAAGCCTCCTGGGCCCCCGACCCGTGTCAACTCACTCGGATCCTCGAGACCGGTGACACGTGGCGCTCCTACAGTGCAAGTCATCACAAGGGACACGTGTCATCACCGGATTGGTTGACACTCTTTCAAAGGTACTATAAAAGAGGTACTTTCTTGTCACAAAAGGACAACTGAAATCATTATTATACTATTCACTCACTCTGCTCTCATATCTCTCTGAACACTGACTTGAGCGTCGGAGGAGCTTTGGCCGGCACCACACCGGTGCCCTTCCCGCTCACTTTTGTGTACTTGCGCAGGGTGCTTTGGATACCATTCTCACTCATTACGCACCAGTCGGACCCAGCTACCCGTTCCTGCTCCACTTCGACGTGTCATCCACTCAGTGGTGGGTCAACGTGCCTGCGTGGTTCGACTCGACGTTGACTGCTCTACCATTTTTGAGCATCAACAATAATCTTGGAGTACCCCCAAGGGGTGACCCAAGTAGTGTCCATCGTTGTATACCTCTTGCAAGAACTAGCCATTTATAATATTTTATTTATTCTCGTTAATAAAACATTAGTTATGGTTAAGCACTTTCTATGTAGTCCCGTAAAAATGTCAATTCAAATTAAGTCACTCTCTCATTCCATATATAATAAATTGTTTCTGCAACCATTTAATCATGTGAAAGATTAATTCGGAATAGTATAATAATTTGTTAATTTCTTCATCCTCTTAATCACGTGAAAGGTCAAAAAAATGTTGTAATTTGTATGGCATATGCTAATGTTGTCATTGCAATTATATTTCCTATCAATCGGGTAGGACTAAGACATATGAATCAATAAATCAAAAGTCCACTATTGAATTTTCCTCTTGCATGTAAATCTTATTAATATTATATCCTCTACATTTCTTTTATCAAATTATATAGATAATAGATTCTAGTCTTTTTCCATATTTGTTTGTTTTCAAACTTCTAATTAATTACATATATGGCCCAAAAAAAGGTCAATTCTTTTATTAATTTTCTTTCAAAAAACAAAACTAATTACAGTTAGTAGGTAGTCCAGTTGAAAGGGCCATTGAATTTGTCATTCGATTCTCCCCTCCCTTGACTCAAATTAAAACATCTAGCCGAATTTCCTACGTACATATATACTAGTGGTCCAATAATGACATAATTCTATAAAGAGAATTCAAAAAGTTAATTCATACTTAATTTTGGTTAACAATATATCTCTATCAATTCTAGCTCAAACAAAAAACAATGTAACTGTTTATGTTAGTGTAACTCAGTGATAATTACACCATTGTAACTGTCTATGTTAGTGTATACGTAACTCGGTGACACTTATACCAATATAATTATAACTATCCATTTTAATTATCAATTTCTTGTAATTTCACCATCAAATCCACTAGACTTGTTTGTCCTATTAAAATCTTTCTTCATGTCTTATTATTATATATTTTGTCTAATAACACTATAACAGTGTTTACACGGTAGCACAAAAAGAAAAATTATGGTATTTAACTTTCGAAGGTGATGTAAAGACAAGTTCAACAGTAGATGAACGATGTGACCTAATTTTATTGTTCACATAATTTTTTTCTTTAAATACTATATATATATATATATATAGATATACAAGAATGCTCTAAAACTAACTAGTTGATAAATTAATACAAAGCTAACTACCCTGTTAGGCCCACTACACAATGTAATCTCAAAATTCGAACCGTTTATTTTTTAGGCCCTACTTTAAAGATCATTCCTGTAAAAAATCTTCAAAATCGGAAGTTATTTAGCCATTTGATTATAATGACAATTTTATATGCTTTTATCGAAAATATTAATCGTCTATTTATTTGATCTCAATTAGATGATTCCATGATTTTCGATTTAGTTGATTTTTTACAATAATGATCTTTGAAGTAGGGCCTAAATAATTGATGGTTCGGATTATGAGATTAGTTATGTGGTGGGCCCAAAAGCATGATTAGCTTCGTATTAACTTGCTAACTGGTTATCTTTAGAGCACTACTTTGTAGATATATACCCCTTCAGGTGTGGGATCCCAAATTTAGGTTTATTTGTGGGATATATCCCTCATGGGGCACTTCACTCCATATAATATTTCAACAATTCAAACTGTCTATTTTTTAAGTCTATATTCAAATATTATCCTTGTAAAAAATTAAGCAAATCGGAAATCATTAAGGCTATATTATATATTTATAGAGAAGTGCTCTAGAGCTAACCAGTTAGTAAGATAATATAACGCTAACTATCATTTTGACCTCACTACACAATGTAATTTCATGATCTGAACCGTTTATTTTTTAGGTTCTCATTTAAAGATCATCCTTATAAAAAGTAACAAAATCGGAAATCGTTTAGCCAACTATTAGTTAGCTAATTGTGCTCATGTAAATGGACGAATACAAGTTTTTCAATAAAACATGAAATGATTATAATGATAATCGAATGGCTAAATGATTTCTAATTTGATTGATTTTTTGTAAGGTTAATCTTTGAATAGATACCTAAATATGAACGGTTTGGATTATGAGATTACATTGTATAGTGTACCCAAAATGGTGGTATTATCTTATTAATTAGTTAGTTCTAAAGCATTTTTGTATATGCATATATATATATATGTTTGGATAGCTACCATTTATATATATATTTAGGAGATAAAAAAGAGGGGTTTTTTTTTTTTTTTTTAATAACCGGCCAATATATGGACAAGGTTTTTTCTCTCCTAAGCATATGGGTTATAAGCATTTGTAAGCATGACCCGATAAGTTTAAAATACCAGCTGTTGGTTGAAACTAATGGCAAGGATTAGATTTCTACAAAAACTGTTCTCAACCGAGCTAAAAAGGTCTGACAAAGAAAAGCCGATTAAAAAGAAGAAGTGAAATTGGGGAAAAAAAGAAAACTGACATTCATTCAATAATTGAGTCATCCATGAGATTTCAACTATACAGAACCTCCTCCCACAAATGGGAGATTGGGCAAGTTCTTTCATTCTTGATTTGCTAAGTTCTATTTGTGAATGTATAATGATTTATTATCTTACTTATTTATGTTCATCAAGGGTAGTTTAGTCAATTTACTTTGTTTAGGGTTATTAATTTCAATCTGATATATATATATATATACAAACAAAAATGTTCTAAAGCTAACTAGTTAGCAAGTTAATATGAAGTTAACCACAATAATTGAATTATCCATGAGATTTCAACTATGAACCTCCTCCCATAAATGGGAGATTGGGTACCGGCCATTAGAGCAAATGGTCATTGGCAAGTTATTTCATTCTTGATTGCTAAGTTCTATTTGTGAATGTATAATGATTTATTATCTTACTTATTTATGTTCATCAAGGGTAGTTTAGTCAATTTACTTTGTTTAGGGTTATTTCCATCTTATATATACTGGTTAGCGAGTTAATACGAAGCTAACCACCTTTTTTGGCCTACCACATGATACAATCTCATACATTTTTTTTAGCTATTTGATTATAATAACAACCATTATATGTTTTTATTGAAAAATAGTATTAGTTTATGTTTATATATATATATATATGTTAGATAGGTTTTCTTGGTGTATTAAAGCCTTGTTTGCACTGTGTTTTATCCCCATTCCATAGATCACATCTACATCATTTATACAACTACAAAAGTTGTATTCAACCACGAGATAGGTAATGGGATTCACTATTAACGTTCTTCTTTCATACTTTTCATTAATCGTTGTATGGTTTTTATTAATTTTCTTTGTTCAATCAATACCAAATGAGAGTTCTACATACATAGTTCATATGGACAAGTCTCTCATGCCCAAAGTATTTATTGGCCACAATAGTTGGTACTCTTCTATTGTTGATTCCCTCAAGTTTGCAAATCCTAACTCAATTGATGGTCATGAATCCTCCCCATCACTTATATACACATATGATTATACCATACATGGTTTTAGTGCTATTTTAACCATGTTTGAAGTCACTATTTTGAAGAAGTCCTTAGGGTTCATCTCTGCTTCTAGAGGTAATAGGGCTGTTAAGCTTCAGACCACTTACAGCCCAGAGTTTCTCTCTCTCGATCCCTCCTTTGGCATATGGCCAAACTCAAAATATGGGGATGATGTCATAATTGGAGTCATAGATAGTGGTATATGGCCAGAAAGTTTGAGTTTTAACGACGATGGTATGACCGCCGATATTTCAAGTAAATGGAGAGGAGAGTGTGAAGAAGGAGAAAAGTTCAACTCCTCAATGTGTAACTTAAAACTCATAGGAGTCAAATATTTTAATAAAGGTTTGATAAAAGAAAAGAATCTTAGGAGGGTGAGCATGAATTCTGCTAGGGATAATCTTGGGCATGGGACATTTGTTTCCTCTATTGTTGCAGGGAATAATGTAAGCGGAGTGTCTTATTTTGGGTATGCGAATGGAACAGCCAAAGGTATTGCACCACATGCTCGGCTAGCCATTTACAAGGTCATGTGGGAAGAAGGAACTGCTGAAGCAGATGTTCTTGCTGGAATAGAGAGTGCCATTGCTGATGGTGTCGATGTCATCAACATCTCCATTGCTGTGGAAAATTCTGGACTTCTAGATGACCCTGTATCAATAGGTTCATTTGCTGCAATGAAGAATGGTATAGTAGTTTCATGTGCAGCTGGAAATTTTGGCCCAGCTGCATCTACTGTGCTAAATGGGTATCCGTGGGTCATAACTGTAACAGCAGGCACTACTGATCGTTTGCTTGGAGGATATTTGATTCTTGGAAATGGAATAAAAATTATCGGACGGTCAGTATTTATTGGGACTGGGAGTACTAGTGGTAATTCCTCATTACTAAATGTACCAATAGTGTACAATAGGTACGTGTCACCATGCAATGATTCAGTTACTTTGACAGTTTTTGCAATTGACCATGTTGTTGTTTGTGATCCTGGGTATAATATCCAAGAGCAAACCAAAGAAATAATCTCTTCGAATGTTTTAGGAGCTATATTGATTTCTGATGGTGATGAAGAACTCATTTCTTACCCTTACATTATCATTTCAACAAAGGATGCAATGCATTTGATCAGTTACTTAGAAACTGTTGATAATCCTTTGGTTAGCATGACTTTCCATGAAACAGTTACAAAGGCAAATACTCTTGCACCAATTGTCCCTTATTATGCATCGCGAGGTCCTTCACATGGTTATGCAGGCATTGTCAAACCAGATGTAATAGCACCTGGATCACAAGTTTTAGGTGCTTGGAGCCGAAATACACCTACAGCCTATGTCTGGCCAAATTTGCCTGCATACAATGACTACAGCATAAAATCAGGCACATCTGTAGCGAGTCCCCACGTTGCCGGTTTGGCTGCACTTCTAAAAAGTGCACACCCAGAATGGAGTCCTGCTGCTATCAGATCCGCCATTATAACCACTGCGAATCCATTCGATAATAGTCAAGGTCCAATAAGAGATGGTGGCAACAATCTTCAACTTGCTTCACCTCTAGCCATGGGATCAGGTATGATTAGTCCCAATCGAGCCCTTGATCCAGGTTTGATTTATGATATTGGTGCACAAGATTACATAAATTTATTATGTGCATATTTGTCTTGGGAACAAATCTTGGTCATAGATAAATCAGGACATTATAATTGTACAACCCCATCAAACAATCTGAACTATCCATCATTTCTTGCATTATATAGAGAAAACAGAAACCTTACTAAGAAGTTTGAAAGAACAGTAACCAATGTTGGAATAGGCACGACGACTTACAATGTAGTGGTTAAGGCACCACCAAATTCTACTGTTTTTGTCTCACCTGATACCTTGATCTTTGAAAGAGCAAATGAGAAGAAGTCATTCAGTGTCACTATAAACTATAAAGGAAATGACAATAAACAAGTTTCATATGGAGAACTAGTTTGGGTTGAACAAAATAGACAACACAAGGTTCGTAGTCCTATTGTTGTATCGCCTATATAATGTACTGAATATATTTGTTGAATAAGAAGTCCTATATATTATTACGTACTATCCCTTTTCCTTTTCCTTTTCTACACTTTTATAATTCTACATTGTATTTATTTCTTATAATTCCTATTACTGCCAAGCCTAACCTCAGTAGAAAAAATGCAAAATAAGAAACCTCCGATCTGGAGGCCGGTGGGATTACAGTGAAGAGAGAAAGAAAGAAAGAGAAGACTGGTTGTTGTTTTAATTTTTTTAAGGTAAAAATAATTGGGTTCTTCTCAAACTACCCCTCTATTTTTCTCTCTCTACCGGTCGAACCAGAGATCCATTGGACTTTGATTATTGCACTCAGGAACCGGTTGTCGAGAAAATTCTTCGAGCCTTGACAGAGCGGTTCGAAGGAAAAGTCACAGCCCCATTGACTCATTGAGGAGTTACAAGATCTGAAGTCTATGACCGTAGAGGAGCTAATGGGTTCTTTGTAGGCTTATGAGCAAAATTAAATGACAAGTTAGAGGCTGTCATTAAAGAAACATTGCAAACTCAGTTGAACTTAAACAGGAGGAAAAATAAGGAGTCCAGTAGTGAGGTTACATTACGCAATGCTGCAAAAATGCTAGTCAATGGAAAATGAATAATTTCTATTAATTTGAAAGATGCATTCAAGAAAATTTCGGATGTGTATTTTGTTCTCGGTCTACGCCCCTATTTGTTGAGCATGAGGCAGTTGATAATTAGTTTTGTGCAGTGGCACCTCAATGGAAAGTAAGGCCTAAGGCAAAATTACACCGAGGCCTTCTAAATATATTATTCAAAAATATATATTTTTTTTAATCTTAAGTGAAGAATCCTTTTTTTCTTAATTTTTTCATATGAGCAATGATTGGGTTCTCATGTTTGACAACCAATATTGTCCTTATGTCCAATTAAATAAGCACATGATGAGGTCCACCATCCTAACTATATTTTCTCTCTCATGTTAAGACTCATTTAATTGGTCATGAGGATAAGGTTGGTCCTCAAACAGGAGGACCCAAACATTGTTCTTTTCATATTCATATTCAAATTTCATACTAGACATAATTTATATAACTAATAACAAACAAAAGCTAAAGTATGAGATACAATATTCAAGAACAATAAAACCTCACAACTAGAAAATTGGGCATACGGCACTGTTTAATAGCCACTGTTAATATATAGGGCACAGTTGAATAAAAATAGGTGTACAATCTCATATAGGACACTGATTGAGGGTGCCCAATAGATTTTCCACCACTGTAAGTGCCTATCTAGAAATGCTGTCATGCTTTTTATGTCGGCCCCTGACATTCATTTCGAATAGAAAAATAAATTTTTTCCTAGTTGGGTACTGATTTGGAATTGGTAATATTAAATTTTTAAAAAGAGTTGAAAATAAGTGTTCATTTAGATTGGGGGGGGGGGGGAGGAAGGAAGGGGTTGATGCAGTTGATGCAAATGGAGTTGTGCGGGCTGCTGGGGATTTTAATTTCAAATACTTTACCTCTCAGCCCACTCCTATTATAACCTCTCTCAGCCTCATACCCACCACTTGTGTACATCTTGTTGCAGATACTGGACCCTTCGCCCTGGTACTACTCCAAGCTATTTTTTCGTCTTCTTCTTACCTCATATTTTTCTTCACTAATTCATTGTTAGCGGTTGCTAGATGACGCCTCGCATCATCATTGCACGACACCACTAGAAAGTCCACGATTTAGAGAACGTCAGTGACACCACCACCTTCCGATGCCGAAAATAGCTCAAACTCATCGCCGCCTAGTTTCCCACACTACTATGGCTAGTTGGTGATTCTCCCGACACCTCCTTGGCTCACCACAACAACTACTTAATATGGAAATCTTCGATCTAGTCTTCTCACAAAATCTTGAGTCATGCTGATGCCAAAGTCCGGCGACTTTAAGCCACCGCTGAAAATGGGCGGAGGTGGGAGAGGTTCCTGCAGATGGGGATTCTTGGGTATTTGCATTTTAAATAATATTAATTTTAATTAGATAATGATAATTAAGAAAAAATAAAAAAGGATTGACCATGGTTAGTGCAATATCCAAGAAATTTGTGACTGCTTAAGACATACAATAGGACAGTGCAAAAGCATATGGGACCCACTCAAAATTGTGCCACGACTGGACTGTGCAGTGTTGAATAGCATAATTAGCATTAAGAGACCCCTACAATGGCCATTTCCCATAAATCTGTGGCCAAACAATAGCCAAAGGCTATAGGCCATAGAGTACTGTGCTCTTTAATGCCTAAGGGCACTGCCCTAGGCAATGCTTTATGACTCGTTTTTAAGTAGTGCCTGATTTTAAACTTTGAAGTAATGGCTTTGCTAGTACGCACTTGTCTCATAAAAATCAGCCCGTAGGCCTGCTTCTTTTAGTTTTAGACGAGAAATATTACAGAGAAAAGGAAAAAAAAAAAAAAAACAAAAAAGAGCAGATCACAATGCACAAATGAAACATATGTGAGATGTTCCTGAAAACAATTCATGAAGCAATTTTTGTTGGCCTAATCATTCATGAAGTAATTAATTCATCTATTCATGCTTTATCTCATGCCTAAGGGAATAAAAAAAATCAAAAGTCCCACTAATAAATAATGAAGAATCTCACACCTAAATATTAAACAAGAAAGTGGAAAGCCTCTTTCTGAATTCTAAGGCCTAATTGGCTAATTATAAATATTTAAAGATTTGTTTTTTTTAATAGTGTGTCGAATACTTTTAATATGAGACCTCCCTCAACATGAGGCCCTAGGCACAGGCCTTGCTCGCCTTATGCTTGAGCCGGCATTGGTTTTGTATTGGCTTGTGATAATTAGTTATGGCATATGCGTTTTGAGCATTAAAACTTTAATAGTTTGAATTTTCTCACGGAAAAAGTTGGTCTCTAGATTGCATCCAATTCATGCATGTGAGACTTGTGTTCTTAGTAAAAAAAAAAACACAGTGGTAGCAAAATATGTTGAAAATCAGAGTGGGAACAAAACTAAAGTGATGAGAATTGACCAGTGCGAAGAATATATCTATATATATTGTTTCTGTTGAATTTTTGGAGAAGAATGGTATTAAACATCAATTGACAGCCAAGTACATGCTTGAAATTTAAAAAAGAGATAATTAGACTTAGTCCTTTTAAAAAACAGTTTTTAAATGAAGATCGGTGGTGTTTTAAAATTTATAAATTTTTTTTTTAATTTATAATAATTTATAAGAAAATCTTTTTAATTCATAATAAAAGTCTTTTAATTTATAAGAAAATCATTTTAATTCATAATAAAGTTCTTCCTCGATTTGAAGGGTATTTCCCCTCCTAGGCTGCATGTTAAAACCTAATATAAAGCCGTCACAGAAAAAAAATAAAATGACATAGTTAAAAACCCTAAATTAATACTGGTCTTGATCTAAGAAAAAAATTATAAAATAAGCTGGACTCTAAATCTCCTTTAAAAAAAAGAAAGAATAATGTCTAATTTTAAACCCCCAAGTAACAGTAAAAATTTGCATCCGCCCCACTTAGCACTTGCATTTCCTTTTTTACCCTTGCTATTGACCCATGCAGCAGCTGACGCAAGCCCACTACCTCTGCTCTTGAGCTCACGCTGAGCAGCTTGCATCCTTACATTAGTTTTCTTATTATTTTTTAAATTTTTAACGCCCATGTTGCTTGCTATCTTAAGTAAAAAAATAGCTTTTGGCTTCCAGATTGAACTTGAGACCACTAGAGGGATTTAGACCCCGTTTAGGATTGTTGTGGAGAACCCAAAAGCTGCTGTGGATGACAATTCTCAATCAACCACAACTGTTTTGGTGTTTGGTAAAAACATGAAAAAGTGCTTTGCCCCACAATTTTCAACTTCCCACAGCAAAAATAGAAAACAGGTTTGTAGGTGTTTTTGAAAGCTGTAGTGAATCACAGCAACAATGAAAATTTTATTTTACCTACAATACCCTCATTGATTTTTGAAAATCACATCTTATCCCTATTTTATTCGATCAATATCATATAAGTATATAACTATTTAAACATCTATATTTTTTTTGCTTAATTTAAATTAAAAAATATGTCAATTGTTAATTATATTTAATATTGTGAACATTAATTATGATATTTTATTTATACGATTAAAATTATAATATACCCAAAAAATAAATAGTCATACTTATTTAATAATGTTGTTCTTTGAAAAATTAATGCTAATACAAATTTGTAGCCAAAAATTCCAAAAACATGTAAAAAAAAAAATTTTATTTTTACCAAACAAATAAGTAAAAGGTACTTTTAGCATCATGTCCATTTTAGTAATTATAAATACCTACAGCAGTTTTACATCACAATTTACCAAACACTTTTATACTGTTTTTTGTAGTCACAGCACTTTTAAAAACATAATTTACCAAACACTCAACTGTTTTACGCCACAGCTGACTTTACTTCACAGCTGTTTTACTTCACAGCAGTTTTTTCTCACAGCAATCCCAAACTAAGCCTTAATAGTCATCATACTAACTAGACACTGGAGGTTTGTGTGATAATAAAGGTAATTAATGATAGGGTGATATTTATAAACATTTTAACATATTTGAAATCTTTCTTATTTCAATGTTTAATTTTATAAATTAAGTCTAATTATTTTTTTATTGTTAACTTAGTGTAATTTTTTTTAATTTTAATGTAGAGTATTTTTTTTTAAATTTAGTGTAACTATTTTTTATTTTCAATGATCGATTTTCAATTTCAGTGACTAATTCAGTTTCAGTGATCAATTCAATTTTAGTGATCATTTTTTCAGTTTCAGTTATCGATTTTCAGTTTCAGTTATCAATTTAATTTAAGTAATCGTTCAGTTTCAGTAATCGATTCAGTTTTAGTTATCGATTTTTCAATGATCGATTTTCAGTTTCAATGATTGATTTTCAGTTTTGGTGACCGATTCAGTTTTAGTAATCGATTCAGTTTGAGTTATTGATTTTCAATGATCGATTTTTAGTTTCAGTGACCGATTCAGTTTTAATGATTGATTCAGTTTCAATGATCGTTTTTTCAGTTTCAGTTATCGATTTTCAGTTTCAGTTATCAATTTAGTTTCTGTGATCGATTCAGTTTCAATAATCGATTTTTTAGTTTTAGTGATCAATTTTTTCAGTTTTAATTATCGATTTTTAAATTTTAGTTATCAATTTTTAGTTTCAATGATCGCTTCCGCTGACTCGTCCCATTGACACAGTAGCATAGTCCGCTACTTCTTAAGCCACTACTTGCCACACAGGCTCTACTATATAACAAGGCTTTATGTGCGAAAAGTTATAGGAATTTGCACACAAAAGTGACTCAAACTCAAGTCAAGCAAGTGCAAAAAATAGTTATACTACTTTGTAATAAAAATAAATAATTACACTATTTTGCAATAAAAAATGGTTACACTAATTTTCAATAAAAATTGACAAATTAGAATTAGAAATTAATTATTTATAAAACTGTATAAATATAGTTACTTCTATTACAATTACACAAGTTGCAATTTGGTTGAGTTGGTTGGTCGTGTTTCTTACTTATACAAGGTTTAGTGTTCAAACCTTGGTTTGTTTAGTTTTCACCAACTTATTTTTTCCATTTTTTAGATATTGGAGATGGCGCTATATTCATTCACTAGGGGGTTTAAGTAAAATAGAGGGTTATGAATTAACTACAAGAATGGCTAGAGGCTATGAATTAACTAGGTTAGAATTAGGGGGTTTATAATTATTTACTAAAAAAAGAAAGTCAAGTATTCTCAAATCATTCAAGTAATAAATTAAGTCATTATAATGCATCAAACAATTGAAATAAATAACTATAAAAAATACAAATTTGCAACTTAAATTGTAAATATAAATATTTGATTTTTATTTTGGTGAATAAATTAAATTTGAACTTAAATACATCTTGAGAGTTGAAAACAATTGTTTGAGACACCGAGTATATTGAGTGAATAAGTTTGAAGGGTAGGTATTGAACGAGTGGATTATGTGTTTTACATAAGTGTGGCATTTTGGGAATGACATGTTTATGGTCGGTGCACCGTGATCAACATCTTCTATCTGCCTAAAAATTAAAAATAATAATAAAAATTTCGTACAAACGGACACACCCACAAAAATTACTACAATGATATTTTTTCTATTTTGTTACAATCATTACAATAACCCAAAAAATCAAATTTAATCATATTGGGTTACAATTTTGCAAAACCAAGTTTAGAACAACCAGAAAAAAACACCAAACAAAATCTACAGAGAAATTTTCAAATTGAATCAAACCATCATTTATTCGTGGTTAAAAATTAAAATTAAAAAATTGAGCCCTCTTGCTTTGGGTTGCAGCTCTTTATTTGGCTTTGAATGCATTCCAAGTAGGTCTCAACAGCTTGCAGGCCGCATAGCTCCTTCACAACAGGCATGGTAGCAGGAACATCCAACTGGAATATTGAGGGAGATCCATCTACGCTGCCGCCCCATTCAACAAACTGTTTCCGGGATTCTTTAATAGCAGCTCTTGTAGCGCAGTGAACTGACACCGCTAGAAGTAATGGTGGCTCACCAGAAGCTGCACCAAAACATATTCAAGTCAGATTTGTTGCTAGACATCATTTTGTGATAGCATACAAAGGCCTCTATTTCATAAAATCCAAGTTTCACATAAGCTCAAGCCCCATTAAGGAAGGGCACACTGGTAAAACAATATTATATCATTAATAAAAATTCGGACCTCTTAATACACTCAAAGAAAATATAGTAGTTATTACTTATTATACTTAGATAAATTTGCACAAATCCCGCCTGTTCTCTAGGGTTTATGTGCAATCAAGAAGTAAAATTTCGGTTTCAAAAAAATTTTAAATTAGACAAAAACGACGAAAATTGCTATCAAAATATGAAAATTTGATCATATATTTATTTAACATATTATCTACTACATTAATAAAAAATATTAAAAAAATCAAATTATATAATAGGTTTCATGTGATATAAGGTGAATATAATAACGCGCTCGAAGCAAATACTGTTAAAAAAATGGGTCACCAATTAATAATTATATAAATAATACTTCAAATTTATTTATATTACAATATTAAATAATGAATTAAATAAGTATTCAATAAGATTAATATAATGCGTGTTGGACGCAAATACTTTTAAATAAAAATGGTTCACTAATTAACAATTACATAAAAATGACTTCTTTTTAAGGGATAGAAATGTATTCGAGTTTACTAGTTTAGGGTTTAAAAATAATTAAATAAAATCCCAAAACGGTTAACCGAAATCTCAAACTTTTTTTTTTTTCTTTCCTTCATTTTCTTTCCCCCGTGACTTCTCTTTCTCTTTCTCATCTTTTTTCTCTTTTTTCCCCAAAAGTCAAAACTGCTCCCGACAGACCATTCCCCTTTTGCTTTTTTCTTTTTTCTTTTTTTCTTCCTTCTTTCTCTCATTTCTCTCCACAAACTCTCTCTCTCTCTCTCTCTCTCTCTCTTTCTCTCGTCATATTCATCACCAGCCCACCCTCACCCTCAGCTCGCCCCTACCGCCGAAACCCACCAAAATCCCAGCCCCTTTTCTCTTCCTCTCTCCACGGCCTCAGCTCCTCCCAAAACCTAGTCTCTCTCTTTCTTCATCGATCTCCCAGAAATCCCATTGCCAAAAATCTCGTTGAAATTCAGAAAATATGAAAATTTCAGCAAAATTGACAAAATCTTGATGAATTTTTATTGGTTGTGTTAAATTTTGGGACCCCAAAAAACGAATTTTACTCCTTGTATGCAATCACCACCCAAAATATTTTTTTAAGGAAAATTGTTCATATATGACACATACTTTGGAGTTGATCTTATTTTAGAACATACGTTTGAGTTTGTATTATTATAGGACACATATTTACAATTTGTTTTGTTTTGGGACAAACTGTCAATACCATTTAATACTCCGTCTAAATTAGGGATAATTTGGTGTTTTTCGTATATTTCTTTTTTCAGACCAAAAAAATATTAAAACTAAAAATTTAAAAGATTAACATTAAAATAAATTAAAATATTAGAATTGAAAAAGATTAAAACTACAAAATTAAAATTGAAAACAAAAATATAAATGATTAAAACTACAAATATAAAAAAGAAGTTAAAAGTTAAAACACATAAAAAAAATAAAAAAGGATTGAAGAGGGAGATGCAGATCACACCCCTCTACTCACTCCGCCCCAACCACGCCAGTGACGACCCACCCACCCTCTCTCTCTACTCTGTCTCTTCACATCTCTAGTAAAATGGTCTCTTATAGTTTTTGCTTAGGGTAGGTGCTTATAACATTTCACATCCATTCATTTTCATTCTTTAAAGACAGTGAGGTTGACTACCCAACGATTGCACCTATCTAATTGTATACAACATGACAACCCAGATCAAGACGAGTTGATACTTACCAAAAAAAACCTGACTTCCAAATCATTGATCAAGCAATCAAACTAGTTAGGAGACTGAGATTTTGATCATATGACTCGACTCGTTTCACCCGTTAAGAACAAAAAAAAAAAAAACATTTTTTCAACAAAAAATTTAAATTTAAATTATATTACATAAATAAATACATTTTAGGGTTTTTTCAGATTTAGAATCCATTGAACCACCTAGCCGGTTGCAAAAACCAGTACAAGCCGATCCTCTACCAAGATCTCAGTGGCTTTGGGGGTTGGGTTTCGGGGGGAGATGTGGTCGTCAGGGGGAGAACGATGATCGGAGTTGGGGGAGATGTGGGGTTTCGGCTGGTTAAGAGCTGGGCAGGGGTAATGAGAGACATAGAGAAATGAGAGAGTGAGGAGAGGCAGAGGGAGTTGAGTTGTGTTTCTAGAGAAAGAGAGAGAGCGGATGCGAGGAGAGGAGAGGAGAGGAGAGGAGAGGAGAGGAGAGGGGAGGGGAGGGGAGGGGATGAGGCGAGGCGGGGGAGGGAGGAGAAAGAAACTAAGGGGAAGAGAGAGGATGGGGTTCGGATGCTGGGAAAAGAAGTTGATTGGCAGTGATAATTAATTATTAATTACTACTGTTTGACAGTGACAATTATTTACTGTGGGACAGTAACTATTTAAATTGTAAAAACACTTTATTAATTCTTTATTATATAAATAAATACATTTTATTCCATAAATGTATAGTTTTAACATTATACATAAGAAAAATATATAAAATCTGCAAATTAAATTATTAATATCACAAGAAAAACGAAATAAAATATATTTATTTCTTAACAGGTCACTAACGGGTTTCGCGGGTCAACATGAACACGACATGAAAATTAACGGGTCACTAAAAGGTCCACACAATTTCAACATGACACAATAAGCATCAACCCAAAAACTGAAATTTTCTTGTTGTTTCGTGTCGTGTTAACGAGTCGGATAGGATATTTCCAGGTCTATTTCCACCCCAACAAACCAACCACCGATAACCATAGCTAGTCCTTTGACCCCTCCTTTTCTTCCTCTCTTCCCCTCTCCCTCTTCCTTTCTCTTTCCTGACATGGATTTAGATACAGACCAAATGGAAAAGGTTGTTTGGCGGTTCTCCGGCGTAGGGAAACCACCTTATTGCTTGGGTTTTTGCAAATCCGACCCTTTCAGTTTAAAAGGACCGGCATGAAAGGTCCACATTGAGAGAGAGAAAGAGGAGGGGCAAAGAAAGAAATAGATTGGGAGGGGGAGGTTGCCAGCAATAGGACTGTCCGAGGGGAAGAGATGAAGGGAGAGGAGGATGTGGTGAGCGATGTAGGGTTGCTGGTGGTTTTTTTTTTTTTTTTTAGTATTTAAATT
The DNA here is from genome assembly GCA_003254865.1 of Dryas drummondii. Taxonomy (NCBI): domain Eukaryota; kingdom Viridiplantae; phylum Streptophyta; class Magnoliopsida; order Rosales; family Rosaceae; genus Dryas; species Dryas drummondii. Next base: position 107,041 of record QANW01005300.1, read on the forward strand.
TAAATTTGCTTTCAAAGTAAAATAAACAATTTTTTATTTAATAAGAAAGATTTCAATATTTTAATTTATTTAAGGGCAAATTGGAAAATTTTGAAAATATTTTGTTTGATTTAACAGAAAAATGGATGAAGGTGCTGGATTAAATTTTTTTTTTTTTTGGGGTGGTGATTGCACACAGACCCTAAAGTACATGTGGTATTTGTGCAAATTTCTCTTATACTTAATACCAATGAGTTAAATTTCAAAAATTTCGGTGAACTTTCACCGAAATTTTTGTTTTGTCAGGGTATGAAAATTTTATCAAAAACCCAATGATATCTCATCAAAATTTCGATGATTTGAAATCCTCGAAATTTCGGTGAAATTTTCGGCCGGTGAGATTTTTCTAGAAAGAGAGGGTCTGGTACGTTTTGGGAGGAGCTGAGGCAATGAGGTAGGAAGAAAGGAGGGGATGGGTTTCGGCGGGAGGGGGGAGATGACGGTGAGAGAGAGAGAGAGAGAGAGAGAGAGAGAGAGAGAGAGAGAGAGAGAGAGAGG